>WSTH01000732.1:0-18996 GCA_019616345.1 Ceratobasidium sp. 395
CCTTTTTCTGCTTTAGGTGCTTTAGGTGCTTTAAAGTGCTTTAAAGCACCCAAAGATTGGGGATGCCTTTGCTGATGATCATGCGACACTGGATCTGGGACCAACAGATCGGGTAAGCTATAACCATTCCAGGGCTGATGAATGTATGCACTCACTCTCAGCATATAAAGGCTCAGAAATGGTTTTGGATTGTGCTGAGCGGGCAGCCGCTGGTGGCATCGAGACAACGGTGGTGGCGGACAAAAACAAATTCAAGTAGACTTTACCCCTTTCAGCCATATTTGTCATAACTATATCATATATTTTTCTTACGCTCTCCCTCGCCACCATCAGGTCATGTCCCGCCACGAGTCCCCCTCACCCGACTCAGACAGCTCGGATGACTCTGTTCTGCTTGACAGTGCATTCCCCGACTCTCGAGGCCGAAGGAGTGATGCTGCACGATTAGGTCATCTCCGAAAGCGAGTTCCTACGTCGGCACTCGACCCCCGTTCTCCGGAGCGCCGATGTGCTTGTGCGTTCGCAGGATCTCAAAATCGTGCCTAGAGCACGTGCTATGGTGCTCCCGGGTGCTCCCGAGAGTCCAGTCTAGACTCGTGGGTATCAGGCCTGAGGTCCGTACCATACAGAGGCTACGGCCTCGAATCCGGGGTCTCTGGGTGAAGACCGTGCTGCTCGGGACACAAGCGGCGCTTCCGACTTCTCGTGATATCAGTGAGGCATCCGGACGCACTGGTCAACTACAACAAAAAAAAACGAAAAACGCTTGGACAGATTGTATTACGCAGGGTTAGAATATAAATGATAGATTCGACATAATGTGCGTGAATAGATAAAAAATAAAAATAAAAGCATCGGCGCCGCGCGGATTTGTTTGGATGGACGGAGCCAGACTATAAAGAATCATTAGTCAAGGCAGACGATGTGTAACCCAGTTGACTTACAAAGACCAGTCGCGTGTATTTGATCTGCATACGGGATAATAGTCGGCGTCGACAGGAGGAACAACAACAAATGCCCGAGAAAAAAGTCACCACGCCAGAGCGACAGGTCGAAGATCTCGACAATGTACTCGCGAGCGGGCTACGACATAACATGCGTGCCTAGACCGCGACTGTGCCACTGACCAGTCCACCATGCGGTTAGTCTGGTCGTGTTTGAACTCGCGCAAGACGAAGACGGAGATTGGAGTCTTGTGAATTGCACGCTGGATCGCAATAACGGCAATCAAGCCAAGAACTGCGTGAGGCGCGTTCCAGCTTTCGAGGAACCACTATTGAACAAATAATATGAGCATGGCCGCACTTCGCTTACAAAATACGAGGCAGACTGACCAGGAACTCGAAAAACGCAATCATACCAATAACCGCGAGTGCGTGCGCAATTGTCGCCATTACCGCACAGAGTTTGAGGCAACGCTGGTTAAGCATGAGCCCAAGGAAGAGCGATATCAGGAGCATGACGAGCGGACCTACCACATTCCAGACGATAGGGCCGAGAAAAGCAACCGCGAGACGGACGAGCGGGCTGGGCGGGAACTCGCCGTCGGGCTGCCTGAGCGGCTTGACAAAAAGGTACGCGATAGCGAGGCGACGAACGGGGTGGAAAAAGGTAAGCGAAAAAAAAAAAAAGAGAACAATGAATAGATGGACACCAGACCGGGAGCTCATGTGCGAGGCCAAGTATTGGGACGCATTGACGAGCTCAGCACCGCAGGCATGTATTGCGGCGGGCCGGTGGGTGACGCTGAAAGACGGGGCAACACATCCCCAGCGTTCTTATGGTGCGCGAAATCAGTTATCAATCATTTTCTTTTTTTTTTGAATTTGGACTCACCCTGTTTCACTGACCGCAGCTGACCGAGATCTCATCGCAAGGGCGTACACCCCGTTGTCGGACGTGTTGGGCGAGGTGCATCACAGCACGCGGCTGAGAAAGAGACTTAGCCTTCGCGCAAAGGCAAGAAAGGCAAGGGAAGGTGGCTTACCGAACGAGCAACATTATTGTGCGGCCGGTTGGGCACGCGCCGCCCGTTGGATAGTACGCCAGTGTTCGACTAAGTTAAAGATGAAATGGTTATAATAATGATTGAGAAAGAACGACCGGCAGACGGAGAGTAAGTCGGGGTTTGATCTAAGGGACACACTGTTGTCGAGCCGCCGGATTTGGGGTGCGAGGTGGCAGGCAGCTATAACGTCGTGAATAGAGACAATGGCAACACGCCTCTTCCTCTCCGATGTGAGAGCGTGAGACGTTGTGTTCAAGCAGTGGAAAGGAGTCACGGTCGAGGAAAATTGGGTAAAAAGCTCGACGTAAACGAGCGGGTGAGGGCAGAGCCATTCCAGCCCTTTGGGAAGGGAGAAGATAGCACGGACGCGGCCGGCGCGGTAACCTTCGCGCCGAGTGCTCGTAAGTCGTGCGCGCTTTAAGTAGGACATTAAAAAAAGACTTACGTTGTAGTCCAAACTCATCCGGGCGATACGCCAAGAGGGCGATGTCAAATGCCTCGTCAAGACACGCGCTTTTAGGCCGAGCGCGTATCACATCGCGCTTACGGTGCTCGGGATCGAAGGGAAGAGGTTGGTGGTGAAGGTATAGCCGGTGCCAGACCGGGAACGAATGGTGGGCGGTGGGGAAGAAGGTGCTCGGTATGTTTTGCCGGGGCTTGTTCTTGTTGAGGTACTGGTGTAGCGCCGGAATCAGGTCCGCGGCTCCGTAAGTGCCAATAATGTCGAGCCCCTGGACGCTCCCGGCGGTTGGCGTGATCGGGATCGACACGTGTGGACTTGGGTAGACAACGTGTTGGTCTGCATCCGGCACCGTGCCTTGGTTGTTCTCTAACTGCATCAACGGCCCATCCGCCTCCCGCTCCTCCTGCTCTCGGCGTTCCTGTTCCTCGCCCTCATCCTCGCCCTCGTTCTCGCCATCGCCATCGCCCCCGCCGTCACCACTACTGTGACCACAAACACCCTGTCCATCGCCACTCCCTCCGCCGCCCCAAACACCGGTCATCGGCCCCTCAACCTCCTCGCCAAAAACAACTCGGCTCCTCCGACGCTGCCGCCTCCCATTCCAACCGTGCTCAATACCGAGCCATCTGTTCATGTAAGCACGATGTATTCGTAGAGCTTCGTACCTCTGAATGAAAACAACCATTTGCACCGTTGGCCGGACCTTGTTCGACGCCCGCCATCCTTGCTTCGCACACCGGATGTGGAGATGCTCTGGCGCTTCGGTGCTATAGTTGTCCGGCGTACCCATCTCGCGGATGCAGTGGGCGTAATGCGAGAGCATATGGAGCTTTGCTATTAGGTCAAACCGTGAGTCGTTCTTGAATAGCCCTTGTTGAATTAACACATTCTTATAGTGGTGAAACTCCCCTAGGGTCTCCTCGAGCCGGTCGATATCTTCGTCTGTCATTCGTGACATGTGCGCCCGATAGGAGAACTCCAAAATTGATCGCGTTAACCCCGTCAAATCGGGGTCCAGTTTTATCGACCGCTGGCCAGCCGCAACCGGTAAGAGTTGTTTCGCCACTTCTCGGCTCTCGCGCCCCGTCCACTGCCCCTTCAGCTTACTGAGGCCCTTGTTGAAGTGCCGCATACCCTCCGCGGTCGGCATCGTCATGTAGCATAAGTCTACTCGGTTTTTGCCGACTAACTCGCGCACCCAGCGGACGACGTGTGTTTTCACCATCCCCTGGTGAAGCTGGTGAAGGACGTCCGGCATCAACGCAGCGGAAAAGTCGGTGTACGGTAAGTTGGCCCACCACGGCCACCAGGGTTTCAGCGCTGAATCTTCCAGTTCGCCTAGATCTTTGTGTTCAAAGTATTCCGACAACGCCTTGAGGGTTTCTGTGCTTGACCGCGGCGGCGCCTGCATTGGATACGATCCTCGACCTTTGTGGCTCTGCATACACTTCGGGCACGCCCCTTCCTCTACGCACGCCATCATACACCCTTCGGGAAAGTCCATCACCGCACCCGCGACGATTGGATAGCCGCGCCGGAAGCGACCGTCGGCACACAACATCTCCACGCCACTTTCGCACGCCTCCCGCAGTGGGTTGGTCACGATATGCATGGCGTCATGCGTTAATTGGTTTTTTAGGCGTGCCTTCTCCTTCGTCAGGAAAACATGGATCATTAAATAGACTTTGAGATCCTAATTATCCGTAATTAGCCCAGTTTTTGCAATTATCGCTAATTATCGCTAATTTACCGTAATTAGAAGCTGTGGAGCGATAAGTACATCTAATTCACCATAACTAAGGTGCATAGGCCAATAATTACATGTAATTAGCCAACGCGAGCATAAATAGGAAAATCAGATATAATTATGCAATGTAACCCGCGAGACAGCGAACCGCGGACGAGACAGCGAGCCGCGAACAATACGGCAGGCAACAGACGTAATAACCAACCTAGGACACGCCGACCGGCCAAAGTAAGATGGCGGGCCGAATAAGCAAGACGGTTGTGGCAAGCGGAGTCAACGGTTGATTAACGAACACAAAGTACAATAAAGCGAGCAACACGAGGGAAAAGAAAACAATCGGGCGCGAGACTACACGTTTGAGTACAAGTCTTGACGTAGTACACAGGCAACGGCGCGAAATGCCGGCAACGAGGCTGCGAAACGGACGGTTAGCGTGATCGGCAAGGATACAAGGTATAGGTATACTAACCGGGGGCGCGTGGGCATCCGCTGATCGACGGCAAGCACGGGCAGATGCGGAGGTTGTGCGAGAGAGAGAGCTAATAAGAATAAGATTAGCGGAATTGAGAGTTGAATCAGCGAGCACTCACCGGTGGCTAGCAGACGGGTATCTTGGGACAGTGGGGGACGCAATGAGATAGGGGCGAGCTTGATTGGCGCGAACACCGCAGCCCGCGAACCGGTGGCGGGCACGGTCACATCTTGTGGTAGTGCCGGAAAGCTTTGGAGAAAAAATGGTTAGCGTGATCGGCAAGAACGTTGAGCCTACCGATCTGTAGCTCGCACAGACGTGCCATCGTGGGTGCGGGCGAACTATTAGAATAGGGTGAGCTTGAGCGGCGTGAACAAGAAGCGGTACTGACCGGTGGCTCAAGCGCCTATACTTCGCGGTGGTGACGCCAATACTGTACGAGTCGGAAAGTGTAGAGGTTGTAATAATGATTGAAGAAAAAGCGCCGAGTGTCGCTCAGCAAGTCGATGCGCCAATCAAGGCAGGCGTTGGGGCCAACGTGTCGGAAGTTGGGCGCGAGGTGGCAACCCAGCACCACGTCCTCGATCGGGATCACAACGCACTGTCGTGCTTGCAGGGTTCCGGCGTGAGCAGTCGTATAAAGTGAATGGACCGGCGAGAAGTTGGCGTCAAAAGGGGTGAAAAGTTCGAGGTAGACTAATTCGCCAGAGTACATAGATAGGAGTCGTGGAGGGAGTTGGAAGATTGCACGGACGCGTCCAGCGCGGTAACCTGCGGAGCGCGCGGGTCATAGGTCAGCAACGCGTGAAAATTGAGGCGTAAAGCCGGTGACAGGAGGACAGAGGAAGGAAATACGCACGGGTAATGCCAATTTGGCGCGAGTCATAGACAAAGAGCGCGGTGTCGAAAGCCGGCTCGCAGCGTCGAAGGGTGCGACCGCGATTGTCGTATTCCGGTGGTCGGACGCGGATTACATCGCGCTGTCGTGGCTCGCTGGGCGCGAAGGGGAGTCGGTGGTGGTAGAGGGTAAGTTTGCGCCACACGCCGAAGGTCTCCGAAGGCAGGAAGAACCAGGGACCTCGGGCGTAAGGTCGGAGAAAAGTCTTAAGCGCCCGTTCCAGCGACGTGGCACCATAGACCTCGGTCAACTCGGCCAAGGTGGCTCGGCAAGTCGGCCGCATGGCGATTGCAAATTCGGGTGCCGGGTGGTAGACTTCGTTTGTATCCGAAGTCTGCGTTGCCCGACGACGTCCCTCCAGCTCCTCGCCATCCTCTCCATCGTTCCCGATCTCCTCAAGTTCGTCTTCCCATGCCTCCTCATCTCGGTTCTTGCGCTCCGGCTCATAAGTACCGCCGTCCTCGTCCGCGATAAGCACGGCTGTTGTTGCCGGCTCGCCCTTGCGCTCGATGCCATAGTATTCGTTAAGGTGCGCCCGGTGTATTCGCAAAGCCTCCAGCCGCTGACAAAAGTCGATTATTTGCGGTATCGCGTCGCGTTTGTTTGACGCTGCCCAACCCCTCTTCACGTACACGATGTGCAGGTACTCGGGGGCTTCGGTATTGTAGCCATCCGGCGTGCCCAGATCGCGGATCGAGTCGACGTAGTGGGATATCATGTGCCATTTCGGTATGCCGTCTAGTCGCTTCAGAGATTGATAGATCCGGGGGGTAACGAGTGCGTGTTTTAGTCGATGCATCTCAGCGTGAGCCTGACGAAGCTCGTCCAGCTCCCCGTCGGTCATCCGAGTCGATCGCGCAATGTAGGAGAAGTCGAGCAGCGAACGAAGGAAGGCGACGAGGTCATCGGGTAGGCCACGGTCTTCGGCGATTAAAGGTACGAAAACCTTCTCCATCTCTTTCGCCTCGCGCCCAGTCCATTGTTTGACAACGCTGATACCCCTTTTGAAGTGTCGTAAATCTTGCGCGCGCGTCATCGACGCAAAGCGCTCGTCCACCTTCGGTTTGCCGAGCTTGCGCTGTATCCATCGTAGCGCATGGCCCATGAACACCCCCTTATGTATTTGGTGCAACAGGTCGGGGGTGATACATGTTGCAAAGTCGATGTCGGGTAAGTTGGCCCACCATGGCCACCACTTCTTCAGGCCGAGGATGCTGAGCGGCTTCCCCTTCCCCGTCTCCAGGAATCCATCGATTGCCGCAAGAGTGCCTCGCGTCGTCCTTGGGGGACCGCGTCGCTCGTCTCCTCGCCCATGCGCGCTACGTTTCAGGCACTTCGGACACCCGCCCTGGTCGGTGCACGCCATGTCGCACTGTTCGGGATAGTCCCCGACGAAGGAGGCGAGCAACGGGTACGCGCGACGAAGGCGACCATCAGCACCCCACATCTCCACGCCCGTCCGTCCCGCCTCTTCCAACGGCGCCATTATCTCGTGCATCGCCCAATGGAGGAGTTGGCCGCGGAGGCGTTGGCGTAACGCTTTGGAGGGTACGTCGCCGAACGAGTCCACCGGTAAGTATCCTATTACCACCGTGGCGTGCTTTGTCGCTTGTCGACGAATCGACTTGCTGATGTTGCCGATAGTTAGGTACACCGGATGCGCCGCTTGATTACCGGAGAGCTTGGTCATATTCGTCTTGTCCGTCATGGCGATCAGGGGGATTATCGTGCCATTACGATCTTTAAGAGCCATCTACAACGCAACGTGAGTACATTCGTAATTCGATTCCTCTGCCTGTTACTTACCTGACGCCCCCAGCACCAGTCCCCCGTCCACATCTCGTCCCGCACGCGAGATCTTCGCGCGGCGCTCGTCCAATGTCGCTCAGGCGCGTATCGCATAAACTCCTTGAAGGCGGGGTTTCCAAACAGCTCGCGGATCGCGTCGACAACCGGTCGCTTGTACAGTATGTTGTCACGCGCGTATCGTCCCTCCCCCGCTGACACAATCTGTGCTGACCAGTCGGGCCCGTGAGGAAGCCTGTCGATATCGGCCACCATCTGGCGGCTATTCGCCCAGGGTGTTTTACCCTTATACTAACAACCGGTAAGCCACCAATTAGCGTAAAATAATAATAAATTTCACTCACGAAGGAACTCTGTAGATGTCGAGTTCGCGCTACACCGGACATGCCCGTCGTCATCAATAACTCGGCAGCCTCGAAGGTTTCTGGGTCCGCGAGACGACCGCACGATTCCAGATATGCCTCGAGGTTTCGAGGACAGGCGCTATCATTCGATATGGGACTACCGGCCGTGCCACCGGGAAAGTGTTCCACGAATGTGTTGTGACACGTTCGGCCGTTGTCAGACCACCGGCGCGGATCATTGTATCGGAGAGGCCGCCCGTCTTCGCCGATCGCGGAGTTACCCGAGCCGCTCGCGGTTGGATGTGGCTGAGTCGAAGGCCCGGGAATTTTGTATGCGAGTTCGCGTCGCGCTCGCTGGCCTGTTTCCGTGAAAACCATGTGCCGCTCTCGGCACTCCGGTTTCGCCATAATATGACGGTTTCGGTCGGTCCATATCTTGAAGGGATGTTTGCAGTGAGGACAAGAATAAGGTGAGTTTTTAGTTCCGTAATCGTCGAGTAGATGGAAACGGCCGTTGACTATCACTAGAGATCGGCGCGCTTTGCGCGCGATAGGATTGGAACGTGTCATTACGCAGTTGCCCTCGGGGTTTTTCGAGAAGGAGAAAATGTATTTGTTCCATTTACTCGCACTGGTACTTATTGGACTTGTAGCTCCAACTCCTCGCCCAACCTGTCGGCCATCATTGCCCGTTGCGCGATCGCCGGTTGAGGCGCTTAGGACCCTTCCACTGACCTCATGTTTCGACGTTCGGGTGAGTTTCCCGACGTTTTTAAGCGCGCTTTCCTCCATTTAGTAATATTGGCTCTTCTCAGCCACTGCCATTGCGCTTTTTCTCACCGCGTTTGGACTGGCGCGATGAGTTTTTTGGTTTCTCGTTGACAAGTACGTCCCGAGTCTGCCCATGCTCGTCCTGCTGACCGCCGATTTCCAGGTCTCGCGGCTGGGATGACGCACATTCGACGCTGCTGGACCCGTATGCGCGCAGAGCCCCACCACAACGACACGGCCGAAGTCCGACGTACAGAGTCATAAATTCGGCTAGGAGAGCGACCGTACTCCTCATCGCTCGAATGCCTCGCTTTGACTCACCTCCTTCCTCTCGCGACTCGAGCCCCGCCCCTATTCGTGACACTCAACCCCGAATCCCAGATAGCCCCACCACTACCTCTCGCGTAAGCCTTCTGTTTTTTTTTTTATGTATTGGGCTCATGATCTTCCATAGGGCACCCAACCGCACCATGCCCTCTACGATACGCCCGTCGAAGGAACCCAGCCCGTCGAACTCGAACGCTCCGGCCGGAACCGCGCCATGTCCCAACGCGGGCGAGATACCGGCAAGTTTCTTTTCGCTTACTTTTATTCATTTGCCTTATGTATTCTGTAGCCGAGTACAAGGAGCGGTGCAAACCCAAGTCCAAGTCTAACCCCACCCCCGCCAACCAGCCATCAGCCCCCGGCCCAGCTCCCAAGCGGCCAGCCAAGCGCGCAACCATGCGCTTCGACGGCGAGGACGAGGACGACGAGGACGACGAACGCCCAACCAAATCTCGGAAGACGCAACACCCTCGCTCGGAGGGTATGTATATTTCGATATTTGACATTCACCGGCTAATGTATCACCATAGCGGCTTCTCCCCCTCCAAGACTCCCAGGACGCGGTCCAACGATGGCGGGCGGAAGTTCAGCCGATGGACGACCCGGTTCCGCCAGCGATCGACCCGCCGATGGACAACGAGGACCCGCCAACGGACAACGAGGATCCACCGACGGAAATCGAGGACACGCCGACGAGCGAGGACGACGCATCGATGATCGACGAGGACCCGCCTCAGAACGTGGCGTCGTCCTCGACGCAGCCCGCGCCCGCGGGGTCAGTGGCGTCGACACCCGGACCGGAACGGCGACCTCGCCCGAGGAGGAGGCGCGGACCCTTTCCGACATTGATTCGCCCCCGCTATCCCTTGCGCCACGCTATCCTCAGGTACGTTTACGCTGCCGACTTATTCCTTTGCGCGCTTGCTTACGCTTCCACAGATACGATCCGAAGCCCCCACCAAGATACCCTCACTAAACAAAAAGGGAGGGTATTATCAAGACCGGTTCTCTCAACTCGGCAAGTGCCCGCATTTTCTCTTACAGTGTGCCTCTACCAATTGACCCACTTGCAGATTCCCAACCCACTGAGAGCCGGAAACGCCCCGCTTCCGAACAGGAAGCCGGGCCGAAAATCAAGCACCGCCGCATCGGGTCACGTGGATCGTCCGTGGAAGTGGAGTTGGATCCACACGCGAACGAACCTCAAGACCCGCCACCACCACCACCCCCTCTACCGTCTTTTTTGTTGCCGCCGCCTCAGTCAACGTCGTCGACGCAATGTGCCGTCACCGATGCGTTCCGTTCTCAACGTGAGCCAGAACCCGTTAGCTCGCGCGCTTACGATTATATTGGTTACCGGCGCTCGCCCATCCCAGAGCCCAGGGAGCGGTCTACTCGGTTCGCCGTTGACCCTCCTGCTTCGGAACGTCCGACCTCTAGTCAACGTCCGGTGCTGACCGCCCGCGACGAGGAACGTCCGAGTCCCACGGTCCGTCCTCTGACTGATCCGATGGCCACGTCAACCCCCCGCCATGTCGAGCCGACGCCAACGTCGCAACGCGCTACGGTCCACGCTCAGCGGCTTCGCCCAGCCTCGAGGCCCACGGCGCCAGTATCGCGTGTCGCCCCTCCGTCAACGTCGTGCCCGATGGTGCCCTACGAGTCTCGCCATCCGTTTCGGCCCGACCCGAACACGGCTTCCGAGGGCGACACTGAGTCGGAACCGGAACGCAAGTCGAAGAAGTCGAAGAGGTCGCGTCACCGCCGAAGCTCGAAGGCGAAGGGGAAGGGGAAGGGGAAGGCCCGCGCCGCCGACAGCTCACCTGAGCCGACCGCTCGACCTCGCGACGACGACCAATCCCGCCCTCGACAGCCCGATGCCAGCCGCGACACCGTGGAGAACCGTCGCGCCGACGCGCAAGCCGTTCTGGCGCGTCTCCAGAACCTCCTCCTCCAACCCAACCCGAATCAGGAGGAGATCGAGCTGTGGACACGCGTGGCCACCAACCTCGCCGGGTCCGATACCTTGATGTCGAGTGCCGGCGCCGGTCCTTCTTCGCACGCCGGCCCTTCAACTTCATACCCCGGCCCTTCAGCTTCGCATGGTGGTTCTTCGGCTTCACACGCCGGCCCTTCGCCTTCGCACGCTGGCCCTGCGCATGCGACGCATCGCGACAACAGCCGCTCGCGCGACGATTCGCGTTATGGTTGCGCTTCGGACGAGGACGGGGACTCTGGCACTCGTACATCGAGCGCCGAAGAAGAGGACGACGACGACAACGACGTAAGTCCTCCTTTGCTATTTTTTCTCTACTTCGTGCTTACATCCTCGGTCAGCCCGAGCTTCCTAACCGGACCGGTCTTGCACGGTACCCGGGCACTCGCGGCAAGGTTGCCTCGCGGGCAATCCCCATGTTGCAGCTCATGGTCACCCTGAAGGGTGTTTACCAGGACTCTGACACGTTGATCAAGTGGGGCCGCAACTGCTACAACCGCGCCTACAAGGCGCATTTCCGACACCGGCGTTACAGGCGTTGTCCTGACGACCTCTTACACACGGTACGCACGCTCGGTTTGCTGTTACATGTCCGATTAAATGTTTCATAGATTATCGGCCGAGTGTCGAACCTTCGCACCGAGGTTAAGAGGCGGATTCGCGAGGTGGTCCAATACCTGTACAAGTTTATTGTCAGGACCTCCGACTGGGACATGGAACGGAACCGCCGTCGCGCTGCCCAACTCGGACACAACACATTCCATTGCCTCGTAAGTTTATTCTTCTTTCTTTTAACTATCTCTCATCTTTTCTTTAGGATCTTCAACACAGCCGAAGACAGTACGAGAACCGGGTTCTCGGTCGGGCCATTTCGGCTGCCTTCTTTTGGTTTGAAGATACCTACATGATCCGAGACACAGCCACACTCGAGAGGCTTTACCACGATGGACTGCCTCTCCCCGCGGTAGCCTTTGTGCTAACAATGGTAAGCTACTGAACATTTATTCGGGTGGATGACACTTAACTTCCTATATAGATGCAGGAATGTATTGAAGAGTGGGAAACCGGCCGGTTTCGGTCTCGGGATCTCAACCTCAACACCCAACGCGGGATTTTCGATGCTCACTTGCAAGGCTTGATTAATTACCGTAGCCGGGCTGCTGGCCGGCTTGCGGGCTTCCAGGTCTCATGGTTCCGAGATGGACTGTAAGTGTTTCTGCTTGCCTCGGGAGCCTGAACTAATCATGTGACAGGGCGTTTGCTAATGTCCGTGTCCACCACTTCGAGGATGAAGATGACCTTTATTGCCAGTCTGTCACCCGGGCTGAGGATGTGGTCCCCGATGGTGACTCTGACCCCGAGGATGACTCTGCACCTGAGCCCGAGGCTGACCCTGAGCCCGAGGCTGATCCTAACCACGAGTCCTCACCTGAACTTTAAACCTCAGATTACATATTTTGATAACATCTATCTTGTGCTCTCACATGGTTAGTTTTATACATGACCCGTACCATGTTGCTTCTTGTTTGCGACTTTCTTGGTCTCTTTCTCTTATGCTCACCTGTTTTACCTGTATCACTTAATAAGTCTTGTACCTATTGTGCATTGTAGCATATATGCGCTCCTGTCTCTGATCTCTTGATCTCTTTGTACCTGATTTGACTCTTGAAGTCGCTGACCAATTAACAAGTGTGATTGATTGATTGACTACGCGATTTGTCTGACTGTTTGATTGATGCTGTTTGATATGATCTTTGATCATCTTGTTATCAGTTGATTTCCACTGTCTCCTGATTTAAGCTAAGTTTTCGAAATTTTATAATTTGGATAATTTGGATAATTAGGATAACTCCGATAATTCCGAAAATTTTTTCTAATTTCATAAATTCATTTCAAGTTTATAAATTCGAAAAATTGATGTTAATTAGGCCTAATTATTGACCCCCCCTGGCTAATTAGCTCTAATTAGGGCTACAGAATGGGGGGGGGTAGCTAAACCTGCTAACCAAGTAACTAAGGTTAATTACCCATACTTAACCCTAACTTAGATTCCAGGTTTTTCCTGATGCTTCGAGTTCGGGGCATGTTCAAAGTCATCGACCGGTAGATAGGCGAGTAAGACCGTCGCGCCTGAGTCTGTTTGGCGGCGCACTGACTTATCGATGTTTCCCACAGTGATATATACCGGGTACGCCTCCTGTCCGCCTGACATGGTGGATAGTCTTGTGCGATCCGATGCAATAATCAACGGCACGATTGTTGCCAATTTGTCCGGTATGCGCTCCTATATCCCTGTGAGTATAATTGTCTTTATTTGATTGAGGCTGTACACTCACTTGAGTCCTCCACCACCAATTAGCCGACCAAGGGTTCCCGTATACACGGCTGCGCCGGTCTCTTTGCCGATAGTGCCGCTCCGGTGCGAAGCGCATACAATCTCGGAACGCCGGGTTGGCCATTATCTCTTTCACCACCTCGACAATATCTCGCGTAAAGAGGTAGGATTTTCGACTCGGATCATCTTTATTACTGATTTCGTGAATTTGCCACCCAGGACCATGTGGAAGTTTATCAATGTCGTCCATCATTGCTTTGTTCGATGGCCAAGGGGTCCGCCCAATGTACTGCGTGATTGTAGGTAAGCTGGATTGTTTGCAAGGCACATATGACTTACCAAATGACTTCGTAGGTGCTGGTCTCGGCCTGCCGCCGTCAACCCAGTGGTCATGAGGAGCTCTGCAGTATCGAAATGCCAAGCGTTACCAAGATTGCCGGCGGTAGCCATGTATTCATCCAGGCTCGGCAACGACGCGGTCTTGTTGTTGATCGGTGCCCCGGCGCGTGGGTCCGAAAAACTCTCCACGAAAACCCGCTCCCGCTCGTCGTACCATAGGCCTGGCGCTCGGTTCTGGGGATCTGGCTGTGGTGCAGCCTGCTCAGCGGAGGCGGGTGTGGGATGCTCGGCGGGTTGCTCAGCAGGCAGCTCATTGGTGCGCACGGGTTTGTTTGCAGCAGCAGGGCCCAACCGAGGAGTTTTTGCACGCGCCGTACTTCCCCCAGTGCCCATGCCCTCTGCTACCATCACCTCTGCCCCCACTGTCGCCGTCTCTGCCCTCGCTTTTGCTGCTTCACCCGCCCCTGGTCCAGTCTTGTCCCCTTTCTGCAATTCAACTTCTACTTCCTGCTCGGACTCAGACTCCACCCCCGGCTCCATCTCCGCCACGGATAACGCCTCAAGATACGCCTCGATCCACGCATCTAACGCAGACTGGGTACGCCTTCGTTTTCGTTCGGCCTCCCGACAACTGATCCGGTTTGAGATATGCCGAGCGCGACCAGCTTCGGATGTCAGCACACGAGGGCAATGGGGGCATGGAAAGGAGTCTTCCGTCTGTGAGTTAGACGTAGGGTCGTTTGCATGTTCCAGCGAATCTAGCGGCCGTGCAATTGTAGCAAATCGAGGCATTGCGGTGTCGTACTGGTGTGTTTGTTAGGGAGTATGAATGGAGGGGATTTCCGTTCGGCTAGTTGCAGGCCTTGTGCCCGTGAATCACCCTCACCTCAGCTAGCTTTGCAAAACTTCTCGTGCTAAGCACCGACTTTCACCGACGCCAGCCCACCTCCACTGACTTCCACCAATCTCACGTTAACTTGACACTGCGGCATAAATGCTTTTGTCGCTTCCTCGGGATGTTGGCCGCAGCCCTGCTAGCCGTTGGAGGCTTGGGCTCGCACTTCAGGTACTTCGGTACGTTGCCATTGCCAAAGTGCTGCGCGGGCATGGTTCAAGGGCAGTATTCAATATCAATGCTGTTTCATCATCTTTTCCTTTCCAGGTTCTTAGCTGTTCGCCGTCCAGTGTGGTGTGCCAAAGTTGTTCAGGGGTTTTACTCAATATTAACTCTTTTTTCTCTTCGCCTGTTTAGTCTCAAATATTTCACTGTTAAATGTGGTCTATTGACTGCACCTGCGAAGTCAGCTCAACTCCAATATTCTCATCATACCCTGTTTGGTAAGTAGGCGCCGGTTGTTAAACACGGCGCGCCCCTTTTGCTCAGGGGTTTTGCTCAATGTCAACTCATTTTTTTCCTCCCTTCTTAGTCTCTAGCTATTCGCCATTAAACGTGTCCGCCAACTCCACTCAGAGTTAGCTCAACTTTGATATTCCTCGTCCTTTCCTGTTCAGTGAGTGACTGCGGGCTGTCAAACGTGGCGCCATATTTTTGCTTAGGGGTTCTACTTCGTATTAACGTTGTCTTGTCTTTCCTTTCCATGTTTAGTCTTTAGCCGTTCGCCGCTAAACATGGTGCGCCAACATCGCTGTTGAAGTTGGTCCAGCACCAATTTTTCTAGTTACTGGCCGTTAAACGTGGCGCAGCACGCTTCGGCACTCTGCGTTATCATGCAATTCTATTGTTGTCTCCTGATAAGATTCAGACTGGTACGTTGACCATACCTGCGATGGCTTTACTGCGTTGTGGGCTCATTTGTGACATTCCAGCTTCGGTTTCGAAGCTTCGCGCTCATTTGTTTTTGAGTGTGGATCTGTTTGACCAAGATCAGTTGTTCCTGGATACTTGCTGACAAATTCACTGCAAGCGCCGGCCCGCGTCTTGAACCATCGTGAAGTCTGGTTGGTGAGTCTGTGCTATTCACTCGCTTGATACCAAGTGAACGAATTAGTTAGCCCACGTTAGGGCTTATTCGGAACTCAAGACAACCCACGCTCACGCTGTGATGCTGTGCAGCAGTCAGTTCAACTGATCCTTGACTCGTTATGTTACCCACCACTTGAACTGTCGATTATATTTTATCTATTTTATCTGTTGGTATGTGTTCTAGTATGTATATTCTGGATTTTCCGCACAGTTAACTGTTTTGTTCTTGCATACAGATACATTTACAAATAAATTGTGTACCAGCTTGACTCGTCGGTGCTTGCTTGACAAAACCTTGCGACACTTTAGTTTAGGCTGGTAAATATTCGCTCTTCAACTCCCTTGCCGTGCACAACTTCGCCCTGTCATCCAGCTTGGCCTCGCCACACGGAGATGGAGCAAACACAAATTGCAGACCAGTTAGGACTGGTTGCAATCTCTTGGCCGACCGGTGAGCATCCTTGTACCAGGCCTGATTTGTTGACTCACCAGGAGATTCGCGATCATCTGTCTGGATTGCGCCCAACCCACAGAACATGCTTGAGACGGATCGATGCCCGACATCCGGCACCCAACATCCGACATCCGAACTTGCGAACTCAACCACCACCACGACCTATGTGCTTGCTTGACTTAGCCAAAGCACAACGGTTGGCCATGGACTTGACAATGTCGGTATGTACTGGCTCTGGCAGTATATTAACCCCCCAACCTGCAGACTTCATCCTCACCACTCTCGAATGTTACCAATCAATCTCTCAAAGCTCCTCAAGAAAACCACTCGCCGCTCTACTTCTTCCGCTTCTCTCGACCTCCTCGCTGCCGTTGCATCTTCGCCGGAACCAACAACAACCCTCTTGGTGAGTCTTCTGTCTTTCTTTTCTTTCTCTTCCTTCGATCTTTTCTTTCCTTTCTCTTTCTCTTTCTTCTTTTTTCTTTTCTTTTTTTTTCTTCTTTTTCTTTTTTCGCTTTTTCTCATTCATCTCCGACGCAGGGTACTGTACCGGGCGAGGCTTTGTTTGACCCTCCGCGTGTATCCGCTACTCAGTCTGAGCCTCCTTCCACGGCGCGCCCTTCACACACTAAGGTTTCAACTGAGAAGGGGGCCTACTACGGTAAGCACCTTTCATGCTGTTGTTTGAATCTCTAATTTTTTTTGCATTGCAGAAGAGAAGCGGTCGTTTACAAGGCGTTTGTCAGACAAGATCAAGCGTACAAAACTCCGGAAGTCCCGCAAGGCTTTGAATACCGCTTCTTCGGTTGGTACTCAGTCCGATGGATATCTCTCAGCTACGTCGACAAATAGATCAGTCGGGAGTAAGTTTTTCTTTCCCTGGCGTTAGTGCTGATACTAACCCTTTCTGCAGGTGTGCCCTCGCTGCCGATTGTTGCTCCTGGCCCACAGGTTGGGGGACCTTGCGACGATGCAGCAACGCCAGCAGCAGCAAATAGCGTTGGCGCGCGAGCAAGTGCGAATTCAAATGCTGGCAATGAACTTGCCGAGGCCCGCGGTGAGGAATTTAGAGGCCGCCCAGGCTCGCGCGCAGGCTCCCGTGCCAGCTCCCGTGCCAGCTCCCGTGCCGGCTCCTGCGCGAGTTCTGTTGTACCCGGAACCCCCGGCTCCCGCGCCAGTTTTGTTGTACCCGGAACCCCCGGCCAGGATGCGGAGTCCGAGCATCGTGATTTCGTCGAGAGCCTCAACACCGCGCGCACCGAGTCCGCCAATAACCATTCCGTCCCGATCTCCAACACCCAGCTCGTCGAGGAGCTCCAGCGTTTCGTTCGAGATCGCGGCTACATCGAAAGCCTCTCGTCGCAAACCATTGAAGAAATGCTACGAATCTACGTTGAGGATCACACGCGTTCCATACCACCTCCGCAAACCCAAATTAAGGTAAGCTATCTCCTAATTCGCGGGTTAGGATTGTTACCCATATATACTCAGGCCATCGTGCTTGCTCAAGACCAAACCCATTTCGTACAACCTCCGCAGCGCCAAACGGAAGTATGTAAACTCTCTCATGTAGCTCATAGTTTAGTATATTTATTCGCATGTACATAGTCCGTCTTGCTCGTCAGCAACGCGACCGGAGTAGGTGGCGGTAATCACTTAGATCAGCTCCAAGTTCATGGTACGTCCCTGATTCTCATGATCGCCATCAATGCTTATCTTTCCCCGCAGACTCCACTTCGGCTCCGTCCTCAAAGCGCGCTCGTAAGCGCAAACGTCAGACAACCAACGCCCGCAAGCGTCGGAAGGTCTCGATCCAAGAGACAAACACCGAGACCGAACCGGAGTCCCCGATCAACGATACCGTGACCGAAACTGAACCCGAAACTGAACCCGACCCTGAAACTCCTGCAACCACTCATGCACCATCCCGATCGCCTTCGCCCCTGCCCCCAAGCCACCGACCAATCAATCCCAGCCTTCGCGATACATTCAACCCACCGTTTGACACCACTATGAGCTCCCGCATCGGACAAAACTACTTGCGCATTGCTTAATTTGGATGAAACTGAGTGAAATTGCATGAATTTCCGTGATTGAGGGAATTCCTGTGAACTCCAATGAATTTCCGTGAATGCCAGTGAATTCCCATGAATTTCAGTGAATGCCAGTGAATGCCAGTGAATGCCAGTGAATTCACATGAATTTGAACGAGCAGTGAATTCCTGTGAATTCAAATGAGAATTACCATTGCATGTAGGATATAACAAACACAAAATATTTGTGGAAACTAACACTGGGTGTCTGGGGTCCTTGGGGTTGTGTAAGCTAACATTCAACACTGTAGTGAGTTTTGTTTGCACAGTCTAACACAAGAAGGTACACAGGTCTTTCAGCTGAATGGTTAAAAAGGTTGTAAGTATATTTGCAGGTTGGTGGCATTGTGAGTATACATACTGTGTATGTTAGAGGGACTCCAAATCTAGGTGATTGCATGTGTTTACAACATAGTCCTTCTCTGAGTTCAGCATATAGCCATATCCCCACAGCCTAACCTAAGCTCAAGGGTTATTACCCAATAGATCTTCAACTATCACCTGACAAGATGCTTGGTTACAGAGTAGCAACATAGGTTGTGCATACATAGTGCATACATGGTGCATACATGGCGCATATATGGCGCATATATTGTGCATATACACTAAGAGACCTCATTGTCTAGGTGTGGTATGTCCCAGACTTCCCCTCTAGATGCTCAGCTGACACCAGGCTACAGTGTGAGTGCTGGTAACACTGGTAAGAAGACCATGACACCACCCCCATATAGTCCAAACTCTACAAAATGCAAAATGGTTGAAAATATCTTGTGGGACAGTGTGAACCTTCTCAATCATTGGCTGACCAGTAGACTGCCAATAGATACCATGGTG
The DNA here is from genome assembly GCA_019616345.1 of Ceratobasidium sp. 395. Classification (NCBI taxonomy): domain Eukaryota; kingdom Fungi; phylum Basidiomycota; class Agaricomycetes; order Cantharellales; family Ceratobasidiaceae; genus Ceratobasidium; species Ceratobasidium sp. 395. Next base: position 18,872 of record WSTH01000732.1, read on the forward strand.
TTGCAAAGCTCTGGGTTTGATGAAGGAAGGTGGATCTATGAGCTGAGTGTCAATATAGATGGATCTCCTCAACCAGTATTCCCAGAGAAGCCAGAGCCAGGCTCTGGGCTGGCTGTATGCACTCT
>WSTH01000733.1:0-18992 GCA_019616345.1 Ceratobasidium sp. 395
CGAAATCCAGTTCCTATCTGGCGAATCATCTCACAGGATGAGTCAGGAAGTAGGGTCACTTGCGAAAACGACATAGGCCGTGCCGGTCTACCAGGCTCCCGAGCCATACTGGACCGGTGCAATCCCACCTCTGATGAGCGCCGGGAATGGCTTAAACTCGCCTCGTGGGCACAACACCCAGTTTGCATTTGGTTTGACTATGAACCACAACTCTGTGTAGACAGGGCTCAGAACCGCCCAAATCACCCAACACTTCCATCTGGTCCACGGGTCCGAACCGCCGTTGCTTCCATGCGACGAAGCTTTCAGCCGCCTCTCAAGAGTTGGAAGTCTGAAGGCTTCCAAGGCATGGCTCACGTTACCAGCTTCGAGGCCGCCTTGGAACTCTGTCAGCTGCTCTGCCCGGTAGGACTACTAAAGTTCCCTCGTACTACGCACCTGCTTAACTTGGGAGCGGTGACTGCCGATGACATTGTGGCTGAATCCTCTGTGTCTCCCCCAATCCACAGCAGCGAAAGAGTCGTTATCACTGAGAAGATAGACGGCGCCAACCTGGGCTTCTCGCTCTCTCCATCGCGAGCATTGCTGGTCCAGAACCGCTCGCATTACGTTCATTCTGAGGACCACGTTCAGTTTAAGGCACTCGATTCCTGGACTGCCGAGCACCGCGAGAGCCTGTATGCGGTTCTAGATCGCGATGATTCATTCCCAGAGCGCTATGTTCTCTACGGCGAATGGATGGCTGCAACACATTCTATTGCTTACACTACTCTTAAAACTTTATTTTATGCCTTTGACTTATTCGACCGGGTTACAAATGCATTCGCTTCCCGCGCGGTGCTCGAACAGGCTCTTGCTAATACAAATATCAAGCTAACTCCACTTCTGAACGTTTGCGATCGCATACCGACCAACGAAGCACTATCGCGGATGGTACGACAGAGGTCCCACTTCTATCCCGGCCCCGTGGAAGGTATCTACTTGAAGGTAGAGAACGACCAAGTAGTACGACGACGTGGTAAGGTCGTACGTGGCGACTTTATCGCCGGAAATGATCACTGGACCAAAGGAATTATTCGGTGGAATGTTGTGCAGAATTCTGTGTAGTCGCTTTGTTCGATAGATACCGCTCCTCACCATCGCACATGAGTTACATGTGCCTTTTGCCCACATGACAGCTCACAGACTTTTCCATTATTCTAGCGAATATCAGGCTGTAATATTCAGCGAAACGCTGTTTTGGTTCGACTCTGAAAACTTTGGAACTGAGTTCAGCCAGTACCTTTTAGACACAGTTGCAAGAAACGTGCGCATACGAAAGTATCGTTACAAAATTGTAGTGCCGGAGTGAAAAACAGTGCATGTCGAACTAACAGGTAATAAGCCGGAGCTTTGCTTATTTAGTGCCGCCCTGCAGTTGGCTGTCCAGGTCCCCTCGGTTTCGGGCACAGACCGTAACAGTCCCGATCGTTCAGTAGATTTAATAAAGATCCCGGTCGTCGCTACCCCACGGAGAGTTAAACTATGATTAATAACCGCATATAGCTCATATTTTAAGCTCTAAGCTTTGAGTTTGGCAATCAAGGGCATACATCGACCCCTGCCAATCTTTTGATGCTGTTAAGGACTCTACACTTTGATGTTCTAGAAGCCTTTAAGCAGAACTTTGGCTATAGCAATAATGGCAACCCCGGGATTTAGTGTAGGTGGGTGAAAAATTAAGCCAATACGAGCGGCAAAAACGGCAACCTAGGTGTTGTATTCATCAAGTGGGGACTCTGACATATCGCATCAGTCGGGCTAGAAGAATGCTCCGAACGAATAAATAAGACTAGACAAGAAACACACGAGGCACAGGCTACATCATCGGGGACGGCCACGCATAACCTTCGGGTAGCGGATGCATCTTGTCTACCCGATCTAGCAGCTCTTGCAGAACCAACCCATGTCGGAGACCGATTGTCAACTTCTCTCCGAGGCGAACGGCACTATGGCTATCGTGTACGGCAAATAAGGGGTCAGAAGGTTTGTCACACAGATAGATCCAAACACAAACGCACATTAGGAAACGGACCTCCTCTCTGAAGATAAGCTACAGCGGATTGTCAGGGTTAGCATACACCCCAAACATTGTTAAAATAAACTCAAAAGGCGCACCGCGTTTGGGTAGTCTCCTTTCTTCAAACTGTGCGCATAGTTCCGAAGCAAACTCTTGCCTGATATAGACCAAATAAACTAGGAGGAACACAGGTACGGCACCGTCCGGCTTGAGCAACCATGACTAGACTGGGCCGAACAACCAACGGGACTTACCACAAAAGTTGGTATTAGTAATTTAAAGTCAACTGCTGAACTTTGTAGTTGATATGTCAAATTTAGTATTGATCTTGAGGCAAGGAGACACTTCTGAGTGGACACGTCGTTTGGATCCTCAAGGTTACAATGCGGGTCGTGCAACAGGATCCGGGCTCTAGTTGGATCCATTCAGCGAGGGATAGCGCGAGACGATTCAACTTACGCATGCGGAAGCCCTCGCGTTGAGACTCTTAGCGACAGGATTCCGGCCTCAGAGAACAAAGAATACATATCGGGTTGCACTGCCGGCAAACCTTGCAGGAAGGTGGAAATAGTGTCATCAAGCATGTGGAATGCAGGTGCCGCTGATATGTTCGCGGCATCATCGTATCGCGTGCGTACTCGATTGTTGAAGACAGTGATGCGAGACATGCTTTGTACATCGACCGATGCGCAGTGTCGATCCGGCGCCAAATCAATTGAACGCCAAACATACGAATAACATAACAGTGTTAGCCAAAAGGAACAAGAATCGATTTGATGCTTACAGCTCAATTGCCTTGAGATAAAGTATCCCGTCATCGGTAAGCTCGGTGGGATGGTTAATGAGTAGGTCTGGGGTGGACAGTTTCTGGGTTTTAGTGTCGGGACCCGGTGCAACCTAAGAAACACGGGTTGTCAACGCGCTAAAGCCACAAAACGTTGCATCAGGCCGTCTAGGCAATTTAGAGTGCTCACCCCTGCTTCAAACGTCTGTAATGGATATGGGAACGACTGGCCAATATCGAGTTCATCGATCGCCGCAGGCCAGGCCGTTGCGGAAGAATGGGTGCGATCAGTGACTAGGGATTACAACACAACGTTTCCGAGGTGAAGTTGTGAGCACGAGGTTGAAAAGAATACAAGGGCGGAGCTATGTAAACATACGTACCAAATGCCATCCAAAAGGTCCTTTTACGTGTCTCTTGCTCCACAAAGTCTCCCGTAGACGGGAGTAAGGACTCTTTGAAGTTAGGATAGCTTGTATCGCCAAAGTTTGGTCCCCAAATTATCTCGTCATATCCCCGAGATCCAGTAAGACCCAAAGGGATCGATAAACCTAAGCATATTGAATTAGTGCCAGTGCAGAGTGGCCGCTGGTGAGGTTGCTCACGTATCACGGTACCGCTTGTGATCCACAAGTCTGCCCACCTGCCGATGATCTCAGGTCAACATCCAGGAGAATAATACATATATCCCTACCGTGTATGTACCACAAACCACCAACATACGCAAATAAGAGCTTGTTCCCTGGTTCTGTGACCATGGAATAATAGTAATCGCGATGTGATGCTTACCTTGCACGCTCTCTAACAGTCTAACCGAACAATCAATTCCCCACACATGGCTATCAAAGACCAGGCGGTTCGGAACGTAACAGAACAACATACCTTTTCCCGGTTCTTGCATCATTCAGGGCCTTGATTTGGGCAAGCATAGTTTGGTGTTCGCCGAAGCTAGCCATTCCTTCGAGTACTCGATTCACTTGCTCGTCTGTTCGAAACATGTTACCCCTGACAGGTTCTCCCGCCCGGATTTCTTCCGCGGGCGCGCCCGGTTGAGGTAAATACACTGAACCCATCGCACATATTCCATGTAGCAGAGCTGTAGATGGGAAGTCTGGGTCAGACGGAGGGAGCCTGACACGTTGTTTGAACGTTGGCATATGTATAAAATGTCGAGCAAAGCCCCAGTGCGAAAAGAACACGTCAACACTACGCCGAGGGATAGTCAATTCGATTAATTCAAAATGTGATTTCGGCTAGAGAGCTTACAGGCTATGGACTAGGTTCATTGATGGTAGGTCCAGCGGCAATTCTGGGGGTGGATTATTCGGTATGCGTGGTTGCACAAATCCATAACCCCCGATATCGTGTGGTGTCGAAGTAAACAAAGGGTCAGTTGCCCACATTGAATCCAAAATAGAAGAAGGGGCGGAGCATGGCAGTTGAGAAATCTGCGTATAAAGAGCATTTGATAGGAGCTGTGTATCAATATCTGCTTGAGATGGTGAGGGTTTAATGTCCGTCAATGGTGCGGCTGAATTAAAGGATTAGACGGATCTCAAATCGAGGGGACTGGGACTTGCGCTGCGGAGCAGGGTCAACGGCCAGCGGTGGCGATTTGAGTAACAACTTGTCCTCTAGGTCTTTCTTGTCTATAAGAAACCACTTCGTTGAAAGCTTATACCTAAGATGCCGGTTGACATACCATTAAGATCCACAGTCTGGTTCGCATCATAGGCTCCAGGCGAGTCGCCATCGTACACACAATCAGGGTGAGCAGGAAATGGCTTGCCTCTCTTCACCAAGTTTGCAATTAGATTCGCGTGCGCCCGAACACACGACTTGCATGGCCGGTGCGCGTCGCTAACACGAGTTGAACTTAAGCCCTTTGGTCACACTGTCTACAACTCTCTTCCTGCCTACCATTTCTATAGAACCAAGTTATTTCGGTCATTAATCTCCGTAAACGATGCACGACTCACCCGTTTCTGCTTTCGACACTGATGGCATGCCTAACGTCGACAAAATGTAGTTCTAACGTAAGGTGCTATTTTGAACACTTATTTGAATAGCATACCTGGTTCTTCCGCAGCGTGGCAGGCTTGGGCGCGGCCGGTGTGAATTCATCTGAGCCCACAGAACCAGACCTAGATGATGAGTCTTGCCGAAGAACACTCATTCCCGATAGGTTGTTGTGGTATCTTTAGACTTAGTGACGTACAAGAGATGGTGAAGGAGACGTGAAAGGGATTGCCTCGTAAGCTCGGCGAGAGAAGATCAGACTAATCAGTGGCTGTGCAGGCATTCTTGTGTCGCGTGGGTTCGGCGCTCTAAAAAGTCTGAAACTGACTAGCTGACGTTGTTACTGACGGGTTGAGCGCTGTGAGTCCTTCAGGTTAAATTTCGGGGCTTCTTTTGACGTTTGACACTTTGCTGAGGCCCGTGCCCAGGGAAGTTGTTGTACCTCGGGCATCTATTCTGCCCATTCGCAAGGTGGCATTGGCGGTCGTTTTGACAAACTGTACGCCCCACATACGACGACTGATCCGACCATCTCGGTGGAACCACGCCAAGCTCAGGGAGCTACGGATATGGCCCATAAGGCTTAAGACATTATTGTCCGGACGTGAGCGTTTGCCGGGTACCACCCCAGTATGTCCTTTCACTTACCCGAAGGCATGTTTCTGGCGCAACAACCTATTGAATGAACCTTCAACAGGCTATTTTCTCTGTTAGCCCTCTCTCTTCATCTGAGATCTAATGGGATCTTGTCCTCAAAGGTGGCAACGTTGCGTATGTTTCGTACTCCGCTGCACCAAGTACTCTTCACCTTGGTTCAGCAGGCTCTACCCCTCGATCCCCGCCATATGCGAGCAGAGCGGAGCCCCGGTTCAATGTATGCAAGCTTCTGCCCCTAGAGTACTATAGGCTTTTACAGTCCCTCCGGTTATCTCCTTGTCCATTTTGCGGTCAAGGGGTTCGCATACATCTTATATTGGACACGGTGACCCTCATTCCACGAACACTACATGATTCTGCGTGGGATACACTGCTATCTCGATACCCGCTTCGCGGCTATCACACCAAGCAGAGCCAATCATAGATATTTGGTATTGATCCAACGGGCACCGTCACCAACACCACTCTCCTTCCCCGGCCCAGTCTAGAACGTTCCGCCTTCAGGCGGCAAAGTCGCTGCTTTACCATGGAGTATAGCTACTATAATCAGAATTGCACCTGAACCCCACGGTAGTCTCTGCCTAAATGAGCAGCCAGACACGTTTACGATTATGCCAAAGCATCAAGGTCGCAAGTCAGCTGAGCCCGCTCAATATTGCCTAGTCTCCGGGCGTTTGAACTTAGGCACGCAAAGGCTGCAGAATAAACTTGAAGTGGTTCTTACCTAACGCGTATATGCCGGCCTTCTGGGTGTTCGTTCCGGACTCGGCTGAACTGTGCATCTACGTTCGATACTCCCTTCAACCACCCTTACTTCTGACGGCCTGGCATTCGCGAGCTTGGCCCGGTCTCAGACCTGATAAGTTTTGTTGGAGTTCTACATCGGGCCACGATTCACTATCCGCTAGATACACGCGGGCAAGAATTTATCAGGATCGATTACACAACGACTTTGACCATAGCCGATGGCCGGATGCCGAACATTTGTTATAATTTATCAAATGATTGGACCTAATTAGTATCGCCACACAGGAGCTGACCTAAATTAGCTGGCGATATTGAAATACTAGGACAAATACAAATAGCACTCCTCAGGTCCAGAGTGGGGACGGCTCCGACTCTACGGAAGGTCTGAAACGTGTCGTCTTCGTTGCCCGATATATATATGCATAACTACTAGCCTACCCCAAATCATTGTGAGCAAGAATCATAAACAAATGACTGAAACGTATACAGCTCAAGATCGATGGTCAACGAGGCTGGTTAAATATGTTCATATTAGTCCATACATCAGGTTATAGATTAGCAAAAAGGCTGTCCCATCGTGTATCGTGGCTTATCGCATCGATCGGGAGGTATTAGTCTAAAATTATGGTGTTAGTTACAACGTGAGATGACAATTCAATGCGCTGATTTTAACACTTGTTCATTTCTTGTGCTTACCGGAAAGGTCATATTGCGTGCTCAGGGGCTTTGCTCATTTTCCTCTCCCGAGACCTGGGGACTTTCATTGTGGACGGCGATGTTGGAATATCCAGCCACGAAAAAGCTGCTTGCGAAAGCCAAGCAAGTGAGAGCAAAGTCATGACCGAGCGATTCTGGGACTACACGTCATTCCCTCAGCTAGCTTTACGTGGATAATAAGTTCAGAGTCTGAATCGCTGAACGAGCAATCGCCCAGGTACAAGTCCAGTCCTATTGGGAAGACAAATGTCACCAGTTACCGATCAACCCTCGGCACGGCAGTGAACTCCGCCGGCGGCATGGCGAACGGCCTAGCCAAAGTCGGACAACTGTCGGACATTTACCACAGAAGCAACAGTAAGAACAGCCTATTTTTGCACGAATTACATAAGATCACTTACCAGTGATGAGTGAACCCGCAAATTTCAGCCATGGTTCGACATGGACGTGCCTTAGCTCCTCTTTAGTTTAACAAAACCCCGTCACTGTTCTATGACGTCCATGACGTGCGTGGACAGCTGAGAAGAACCCCTTTCTCGCGAGATTCGAGGTAGTTAATGGAGCGGAACCGCATTGACCGAGAGCCATTGATCAGGGGGTTAGACTCAACGTCACCAGTAGTTCGAATGGCCTCTGCCTCAGGCTTTGTTATACATAGCCGGCTAAGTTGGGGTGGGTAATTTAGTGCGATCACGTATGCAGGTTCCGTTATCGCCGCACAGGTTATACCTTCATGGAAACCACTACATGACCAGACGAACAAGAAATATGGTGGAGAGGGTCCGTAGACGGCCGCACCACCGTCAACTAAGGCTCATCCGCGGCCGCGTTCTTCCTCTCCCGTGAGCGAAGTCTAGGGTTTAGAACGGGACGATACCGACCGCACCCCAAAGGCCACATAATTCAGCATGCGTAGGCTAAGAATTTCATGCCGCGAAGCATAAGAAGGTGAATGAATCGCAACAAGCCACGTCTATAGGTTCACTAAGATCTGGTCTCTATCGTGCCACAACCGGTGATAGTTGCAGGGTGGCGTTGCGGTGACTATTGCTAAGCGCCGACCCCGCGGGCACTCCAACCCATTCCTTCCATCAGCATTCGCGAAGGTTATTTACGCTCGATAGAAAACGGTAGGTGCAACCCACGCCCATGGATACGACAATGGACATGTGAGGTAAGGCCTAGGACTGAAACCTAAGATCTAGCACAGCTAAAGAGAACCCTACCCAGTGCAAGATACGGTTTTACCCTACGTAGGATCGATGGTACTTCATTGATCCGCGGCTGTTCGAGGAGAAATCGATAAGAAAATAATACAGTTTTGAGAGCAAAAATGGTGAACGGAAGTTTGAGCACCACCAACCATCAGGACTTGATGAGTAGTAGCATAAAACACGAGGGAGAACAAAAGTAGACGTAAGAAGACAGAATCAATATCAGCTGGGATTGTATCGGGCACCCTAGACTCGCCACCGTAACTAACCCTCCGACACATAAGGAGAAGGTGGATATGTCTAGCCCTATCCGGCTTGCCTCACCTTACATCCATTTATCACTATACATTCCACTCGACGTCACGTTCCTGCCTTCGCCTTCTTTTCCAGGGGTGCGACGGAGCTAAGGTAAGTAGGTATGTGTTAGTGCGCGCGCGGTATATTCTCTATAGTGCGGTCGTTTACCGTTGTGTTGACGTGGGTAGACATTACGGCTCGAGTCTAGTGTTCTGATCAAGGGTATCTCGATTGTGGAGAAGGTTAAGCTGATGATGTGGGTTGATACAGTTTTTGAGCTCTACTGCAATAGGCATCTCGAATAATACGGTTCCGAGTACCTCTTATCCATTTAGCAACCCAATTTCTCACTCTCGAAATCAGCTATAGGTCAAGCCTTCACGTTGGCCCCAATGCTGCCTGCTCTACCGATTAATCCGGCCATTCAATCGTTAATAGAGTCCCCGGGCCCCGGCGAGCGCGTGTTCGTCTTAATTGGTATCGGTCAGGGCTTCGAATAAGCCTATCACACAAGCTTTCCAAACGTACATAGGCCGTACGTTGACGCGTGATGCTACAAATAGGCAAAATCGAGTGAACAAATGTCCAAGGTGGCAAACAACTTGTTACATCAGGATAGAAGATGAACTTAATCTGCCTCTCCGATAAATTCTAGATAGCCAGCGGCTTCGGCCTTGGCGTTCCCAAACCCGGCCTCTTGTTCGGGATGTGCTGGCGCTAGTATAACCGCTCATCACAAGCAAGGTAAGGGGAACATGTTTTTCGCTCGGTGTCGGAAGAATGCGAAATCGCCGGCCGGTTTGTTTGTATGCTGTGGATTGTTTGTCACTGGTGCCTTCAAAGAGGATTAGCTTGGCGCTTGTCGGACCACAGACAACTGAGTATCGCTGGGTGGAATAGGGGAACGAAGACGAAGCACGAGGGACAGGAGGTAGATCTTGACTCGTTGTAGAGCGCGACAGGGGATCGCGGTATGTCTACCGATATGGCGTGACTACAGAAGACCATATCGTCGCGTGAGTACGAGCGTTAAACTCGGGGAGTCGGTACCTCGTCTTCTGATCGTAAGCATAATACCTAGGTTGCACGAAAGGCTGGGGTAGCAAGGCTAAGACCGAAGACTTGATGTTACCGGAGGGAGGATATTCCTCTAATTTCTAGTCTCGGAAATACGCGGAAATGTGTCTGAAAACATATGTAAGCGTGACTTCAAGTTTCCTGATCTGTGGAGCGTCCCATGGCACCTTGAGCGAATGGGGCGAGTGGGTTCGTTTGCCAACAAATTATAACCAGCGGGATGTCTGGTAGCCTTTTACGTTCAATGCCTATTGAATCCTGTGACCTAGGCGTGTATGGAAGCTTAGGTTAAGAGCTGGTTTGGGACGACGAGGGACTGTCGGGGTCTGAAAATAAAGGTGAGTGGCTTCTCAAGCCACCGGATTGACTGGGGACTCTTCAGCTGTACATAGTGAGTCACACAAGTGGAGCCCAGGTACTGTGAAGTATTGATGGGACTCGCCATCGGGACATACGAGGGTGTGGATATTAATTGTAAGGGGCTAGTCATTCTCGCGGTTGCGGAATACATGACTGCGAATGAAAACGCATGTAGCCATGCCTCCCCGCTCAGCCCATTACCACTGGCGGTCGCCAAGACATATCACGATCCGGATCCATGATACAGATCATGGCCGTAGAATTAATTGCCCACGGGGGGATGAACGAAAGTTTGGATATCCGAAGCAGATTGTGGCTGACCTGAAAATATATGAGGGTCTACGCGTGTATGCACCGATTGGCTGTCGGTAGGGTGTGCTGGTCTGAAATGGATACTGTACCCACCCCGATTTCTTGTGAACTGTTTGGCAAGGTGAAGCACCGACAGGGGCAACCAATTCAAAAACGATGCAGCACCCAAACCATTCATTCTTCCTGTTACGGAATTAAATGGGTCGTAGTTCAAGGTAGGTCATATTTTGTTATAGGCTATTGCGAAAGAGGAATTCGAATAAACGGTATAGATGGGTCAAAACCAGACTAGTACTCACTCGTTATGCTTGTTTCTTCAAAATTGCGGCTGTACGACACACTCACAGTTAAGATCGAACGTGTGCGCTCTCGGTCGGAGCCGAGAACGTTATACTAGACATGTGTCTCGGAGGTTGAAAATTGAATCTAGATCCATAGCCATAAAACATGGCCACAACGAGAGTTTAGTATTCCTTCTTCCTATTTCGTCAGGCACGGCAGCAATAGTACTAACAACCGGAGCTGCCTGCATGCACATCCCTGGTCGGAGCCGAAGAGCGAGTGGTTCAACAATATGCGTGCAGCGGGCACATAAGGTGGATCAGATATCCGTGTACAGCATATACTAGCAAATCTTGATTCCTATTGATGGAGTGCATAGCGAGCGTGATAGCTAAGTCCGCATGGGGATGGTTCATTAGCGAGACTCATGACCCATCTCGAACGCATAAGTTATTTCATCCGCGCGACCTTCGTGTCGAGAACCATGCCGAACCCATACGTTTGCAAGAATGAGACCGTGGCACACCGGAATGTCAAGTCCAGTCGTTCTGAAGTGAGGCTCCCAACCATTACGAAAATGGAGCAAATACCTTGCGGTAAACGTCCCTCCGCACTGGCCGAGCGCTAGTCGGCCAAATCTGATTATTCTGTTTTGGGACGAAGCGAAAGACTAATTAACAAATATACTGGCGACGCAGGATCCCCACATAGCGTCATGTGGGTGTGGGGAACGTCAAAGGCCAATTGATGGCGTGTGGGTATAACGGCATGGGTACCTCTGCAGTACCTGTATGCCGTGAGGTTTCCTGTAGGCCTCTACTCCGTAGGTCAAATGACGCGCTGAAATGACAACTATGTCTGGTAACTAGTTAAGCGAGGGGCTGTGTGTCTCGAGGCAAATCCTCGCCAAGCTTGCGGCCTATACGCCGTAGTTTGTTTCTTCGGCCAATGACCCACCAACTTAAATGACACCATGACTGGGTTAGTGGCGAGGATGACTTTCCTCGATCCAGGTTCGGAGTATCTTCATCTAGAAAGCGTGCCAAAGTGGTGTGGTCTCGCCAAGGTGAGGCTGAAGCATGACCGAATGAGGCCGGAACGCTCATTAACGTCCCCCTGAGGGGTTCTGTCATTTAGAACCCGCGGCTCGTTGCGAGTTATGTTACTGGCTGGAATGCATGGAATCGCCCCTTGCCAAAAATAAATGAGACTTACGAGAGAACTTGCTGTGCTGAAATTGGCTCGATGGCGCGAGGACGGCTTCCCGGGTATCTCCACGTACGAGCTGAGATCGAAGCGTACAAGCAAAGGGCTAGGCTGGAGGGCCACACGTGCTTGTTTAACGGACCCGATGGTGTTATCCCTGGGCCGTGGCTCGAAGAAAGCGTCCGCATATACGGTGCAGCGCACCCTCGTGGTTGAAACCTGATGTTATTAAGTGGAGAGCTTAGCTCGATCGAGCGCTCAACGGTGAGGTTATCCCCTGACCGAAACGGGATAAAGCATGCCGAGATACATTCATTCACGACCCAACAATACTTTTGCGTTGAGCCGTGTACGCGACTCTCTGTGACACGAGACGGGGTGAGGGGCTGAGATCTGGGGTGGCGACTAAACAGGCATTCGTCCTTACCATAACACAATCAACCGTTGCTAAGATCGATCTGAACATATGTGACGAAGTGGTCGAAACATATATCACCAAATTTGGAAACTCATATTCGGAGCCGAGAAACACTGATTTAACATACCGGTGGGATTCTCCCTACGGACCGGACCGCGGGCGGCTTGCCGTACGTGCGGGTGCCACAGTCACGTCACTTTTTGAAAAAGCGAGTACTATACATTTAAAGTGTGGCTCTTTGCGCCACTATACATACATAAACTAAGTTTCGGTTACTCGCCTGTGGCGGGAGCGGGTATCTCCAATTCGCCGAGCGTGATTTGAATTCATTAATGAAGTGATCGAGAGAATTTGAGGTTGCGATTGCGATTTAATATAAGGAGAGGGGAAGAGGGGGGGAGAAATTAAAAGTGCCCGCTCTTGAGTCAGCTCGGTAGCGCGTGCAGGTCGTGAAGTGAGCCACGTCTCTAGAACCAGGGCGAACGAGTTGCCTAGATGAGAGTAATGTGGGACGGTCGGGACCGAAGTGTTGTCGTTCACAAGAAACTGAATGGTGGCCCCGTGGCTGGAGGCAAAAAAAGTGCCCGCATGTGTGGCGATCGGTTACTTTTGGGATGATGTCTTCTGTGGCTATGGTAAGTTCAAGTGGTTGTTGTTACATAAAGTTGCTTCACCTTCATATGGTGCGCATGATAGCGGAGATACGGTTGTAGAAAGTACAGGTGCCGCCAGGACAAATCTGTGGGCGCTTTATACAGTCGGACCTCTGGACTCGCAACGACAGCGGGAAGAAGTTGCACTAAAATTAAATGCTCCCCGCACTCCAGAGGGCAGCATTTGGGTCCGAATCTATTCAATCCCTATCAATCATTGCGAGTCGAGAGGTCCGACTGTATCCGTGTATGTCCACCTATGATTTTATTGCCATTTCCAATACAATTTCACCTCTTCTTGCTCAGCATAGGTACCTTCTTCGTTCATGGTTGGCCTGTATGCGTGCTTGTAGCAGTGTATAAGCGTAATTTATATCGGCCTGGGATGAACGGCCGAGACCGAAACGTAGTTATAAAGCCTAGCCTTCATACGACAACAAACACTCGATTATGAAAAAAGTTACTCCTGGGACAGTATTGCCATGGTATGTTTTGAGTTTCAGCGTCTGGGCGGATTTGCCTGCATACAAATTTTCTACCGGACAACGTTGGGGTAACGTAAAATGTCTTGGTGAGCGGTATGTATCACGGCTATGCACCTAGCGTCATACAGCTCGGGGCTCTTTAGATTTACCATGACCGTGGTCAGTTGCATGTCATCCCTATGACACAAAACATCTCGGTGACTGTACATGCCCCGGCTATGAGTTCAACTTTACCCTGATACCACGGCCAACTACCCAACGCCGCACGACTGCAAAGATTTTCGGCTTCACCACGGCTGAGGACCAAGCAGGAACATCGGCCGGGGCCGAAACACACTCATTAGCGGACCCGCTAACGTTAATGTTAAAACTGATTTACGCGAACATTTAAAGTGATTTACACCAACCTTTTTAAAGTAATTAACACCAACCATGAGTCGATTACGCCAGTTTTAGAGTGATTTATGTCAAGTGAAATGTGATCTGCACCCGGTTGCGAACTGATTTATGTCATGGTGTGTTGTATACCGTGTCTTGTGCGAAATAACCTCAGCGGACATGAGCGTGTCGCCGAAGACAGGGGGATAGGCGCGCGCGAAGAAGGCACGGACACGGAATTAGGTCAAGAAGACGCGGGATACGAACGAGCGTTAGTCCAATAAACGATCATGGTAACTCCCCTGGTCTAGCGCTCTTGCTGTTTCTTCCCCTTGGCGCGTGTGGTTCTGGCTTCTAAACCTAATTCTCGTGTTGACGACAAGAGGAATAACACGATCATTAGGTAGAGGGGGAACAACACGGACGTGTGTGTGCGGGGTGAATCGGTCGGAGCCGAATCAAATGTCTAACTTGATCAAGTCAGGCGTGATCGATCAAAGAGAGGGCGGGAGGTGTGTGTTATCTCCTGGTGGGCGGTGATGTCTATTCTTGAGTAAAATGTGGTATGTCATGGTCCAGACTTGAGAGTAAATTTAGGTTGGGGATGCGATCGGAACTGAGAGGTAGACTTGTTTATGAGCGCCTGTAATTAATACGGGCAGAAGAGGGATTGAAATGGTGGTCGGAGCTTTTAGCGTACACGTTTTGCGCAACGGCTGAGATGAAAACCCGATCGACTATTAGTGTTTTTTTTTTCCTTGCCACCCACGACTGAACAGGTAGTGGTTTTGCCCAGTGGGGATAGATCACCGAGCACGGTCTCGGTCTCGGACCCGAATCGTCGCGCACGCTGGTTGCGCGTGCGTTATGGGGGGGCGACGAGTGGCTTAGATAGAGTCGAGCCATCGTTAAGGCCTCGCGTACGGCCCGATGTGTTTGTGTGGAGGATTCCGGGGGAGCCAGACTAGTGGTATACTGAGCCCTGGAGCGGAAAGACTGGGGAGGGGATAGCATGATCCAAGGAACTGGAACGCTTGGAAGCCCCTGATTTGTATAAACCTTGCGCCCGCCACTTGGGGGATCTTGGGTTGGGAATCAAGCACGCATCAGGCGTGGTATATGACTACCTCGGCGGGTCTCTTTGCTCCCGTCCATCACAGTACCATCATCAGCCAGCCATGTACGCGCCCCACGAGCGCTCCATATATCCCGCGGCTGCTCTCCCGCCGACGCAGCACAAGCACACCGACCCGCTTGCACCCCCGCTCGACGACTTTGGGCTGTTGGTTCGATCCCAGCCTGTCCCCGGCCTCCCGCGTCCCGCCCCAGTTATTGTACCAACCTCGGCCCCGGCACCGACACCAGCCCCGGTCCCAGCGGTCCCGCCCCCGCCGCTGCAGCTGGCACTCCCCCTTGTGAGCGACGACTACACTGCCGACCTCGAGTTAGCGCACCAGCTGATGCAGTCCGACGAGGAGAACTTCCAAGCCGCGGCCCTCGACTCGCTGCGCCTCGAAGACGTTGTCCCGGGCCGTGCCCAAAACGGCGCCAAGTACGCCTATGCTCCCTCGCGCGCTCGCGCCAGCCGGGGCCAGCGGCCAAGGCAAGTTTATTCTATTTCTCCACCTCGGTAGTAGGATGACCCAATTGAACAGCAACTCGCCTTCATCCTTTAGCAGCTCGACCCATTCGAGTCCTGCCAACTCGTCTGTCTCGCGCGGACTCTCGTTGCCAGCCATCGACGAGTTCAAACCCCAGTTCCACGAAACACCGCCGCTCCGACCGTCCCAATCGCACCCGGTCCTGTCGAGCCAGCCCCATCCGCTCCGCGAGCATTTTTCCAAAGCGCAGGTTAAACTGGAAGGTACGTCACTCCTGCTTGATTCATTTCGCTCGTCTAGACTTTGTTCGATTCATTTACAGTTGTAGAGGCAGCGTCAGAGCCTGGACCTTCGTCTTCGTCCCCGGCTCCTACTCCGTTGGTTCCGTCTACACTTCCTACTCCAACCCCGGTCTCATCCGTAGGCTCGTCGGCCCCAGGGTCTGGAGGATCGTCAGCCCCACCACCACCTCCGCTTCCACCACCACCGCCACCGCCGCCTGCAGACCTGCCTCAGAACAATAGCAACAACAACAAGCGCCCTGCGCGCACGCCCAAGCGCTCTCCCGCGCCCCGCCGTCAAGAATGCAAGATGTGCGGTAAAAAGTTCCAGAGGCCGTGTCAGCTTACAACGGTGCGTCTCTCTTTCTATTTCGTTGCTTGCGTTTTTCCTCTCCTCGTCCCCCTTTTCGTATTTTTCCCCCTACCCCTTGTTCAATTCCCCCCTTTCATCTCACTCCGCCTCCCGCCCCACTCATTCCGCACAAATTCCCGCCCGCCCCACTCCGCTGGCGACCCAAACCCGTTGCACCGGGGCTGGGGCGAGAGCAGACAAGTCCGGAATTAACCTGCGCTTGTTTATTTGGCCGTTGTTTGTCCCGCACCTCGCCACTTCATTTGACCGCCTAAACGGTTGTCCCGGTCGTCGTCTTGTTCTATTACCGGCCCTTCGATGGTGGCTTGGTTATTGCCGGCTTGAATTGGGCGATGCCGGCTTGGTTGGTTGGGCGATGCCGAGTTGCGTTGTTAATGATATTTTTAAAGTTGGATGGTTGCTGTTACTTTTAAGCGGTTGTATCGTTCAAGGCGTTTACGAGGCGACGCTCGTTCGATTAGTTTCTCTTATCGTTCATTTTGGGGTGGTCTTATCTTGGTCATTTCATTCGCCTTATCGTCATTCACTCGGCCTATTTCGTTCTATCCACTTTATCTCATTCCTTTTACACGCTTTATCTCATTCCATTTTACACGCTTTATCTTATCCCATTTTACATGCTTTATCATCCTCCTATTTCGTTCGCTCCATCGTATTCACTCGACATGTCTCGATTTATTCTGTTCTACCCGCTTTATCATCTCGTTTTATTCGCCTCATTTTTAATTTCCGACTTTGTGGTTATTCAAAGGTACTGATGCGGTTCTCCTTTTTTAATAGCATATTCGGTCCCATACGGGTGAACAACGTACGTGCGCCACTCGTTTATCTGTATTCCTCCTTTTCTCCTTCGCGGTTTTGAATAGAGGAAGGAGGGGCTGGTCTTGATCGGGATTGGGAGGAGGGGCGAGAGGCTGGGATGTCATGCAGTGTGCGTGCGCGAGCATGGAGTTGGCCATGCTGAAAGTGCAATGCGCAAGGATGAGGGTTTGCGTGCACTCTCTCCGGCCGGCGTTTTGGCGTATTAGCCTTTTCTCGGCTCGAGAGGGGGGTAAGCCCTTTCTTGGCTTGAGAAGATGAGGCGCGAAGTGGCGCATCTGGAGCATGACTCACGGGATTGACACGATTGGGAGGGTACACCGTGTGGCGCCCTTTTGTATAGGAGGCTGAAGTGGAGGTGTTGGGCTTGGAGTCGAGAACTGGAGTCGTTCCGCCGAGCCGGAGGTCGGGGCGTGCACCGAGCACAAAGACTGGGGTGTGTTGGATCTAGAGGCCAGGGTATATACACGCACTGATCCGTGTTGCGTGCTCGCACGCTTGGGATGTTGGGATCGTTGGGTCTTGCGGCTAGGAGGCCGCGAGTTCTCAATTCTAGAGCGGGGATCTCGTGTCTTCGTTCTATTGCGGCGATAGACGTTATCTCTTCTTTCTCTCTCTTGCTTTCTTCTTCCTTGCCGGTACAGATTTGCTGACGTGTTTTCGTTGACTCTTTTCCTCTTGCACCATGATTACGATTGCCTTTTCCGGCCGATTGCTTGGTGACTGGGCAATATACGTCGTGATCGGTTCGACTCGATCTTGGCCTCTCGATCGTTTGCTTGCGCCATTGAATTGTTCCTCGCGCCTTGGTTGTGGGTTGCTCCCGGGGGCGTAAATAGCGCATGCGTGCCCGGTGTGCTCTAGACGGTTTTCGGTGAGTTTGGTTCTCGTATTCAAGTTCGATGGCGAGGCGGCGCAGCAGTTTGTGTTGGAGGCGAGGCGGCGGAGAAGGCCTATGTTGGATGTGAGGCTGGCGGAGCAACCTTTGTTGGATGCGGGCTTGGTGAGGCGTTTGTATGGGACGGCGAATGGCGTTTGCCTTGGAACGCAAACGGTGGAGGCGTTTAGCTTTTTTTTACGATTCTTATTTCATTCTGACCAAGTTTGCTGACTTTTTTGGTTTTACGCTCGTGTCTTTCCCTGCCGCCTCGCGTTCTCGGTCATCCTCGACACCCACTCGATCACATCTGACCGTGCTCGATCGTTTCTGCGCATACAGGTGCTCAGCAACTGCCAGCGCCACGTCAAGCTTTGCCAAAAACGGTCGACCAAAGTAGTCTCGCCCGGGGACGATGATCTTAACACGGACTCGACCGGAGGACCTAGTAGCGCGAGTTCGTCGTTTATTCCGTATCCGGACACCACGGCGGCGACCGACGAGAGCGCGCGTCGTCCGAACGAGGTTCCGATTCGGCCCAAGCCGGCGTCGCATGGGAGCAGCGGGAACAGTTTGGTGGGAGTCGGTCCGGCCGCGTTGGAGCGCTCGGTTTCGGTGGGCTCGTCGGGCGTGGAAGGAAGCGAGGGCGTCGGCATCAAGGTCGAGCCGTCTGGGATGGTGGTCGCGTCTAGCTCGGCTTACTCCTACTCGGAATCTGGCGGGTACGATCAGCCGTCTGGAAGCAGCGGGTTTGGTGGCTACGACGAGTCTGGGTCAACGTTCGAGTCTGTTCGGCCGTCGTTTGAGCACCCACAGACGATCTACGAGGAGCCTGCGTCGGAATATAGTTCGTCCGGTCCGAGTTTTGACGCGGCTGGCTCTGGATTCGACGCGGCCAGATCGACTTCGTACGATACGGTCAGAGCGAACACGGGGTACGAGCCTTCGACTTCTGGCGCATATGGACACGCTGGTCCAGGATACGATCCGATCGGTTCTAGTCAATATGGACCTTCCGAGTCGGCCTATGGACAGTCGGGCCCGACGTACGAGCAGGCGGGGTCGTCGGGCGCGGAATATTCTCAACAGTCCGCGGCCGAGTACGGTCCATCGTACAGCGACTATTCTCATCCTAGCCCAACCCACATTCGTCCCCACCCGAGTCCATCGCATGTGCAAGTTCAACCACTTCCGAGCCCAACACACGTTCACGCGAGTTCTCCGTCCGTGTACGGCGCGCCGGCGATGCTCGGTACGCCTACGATGCACACGGTTCCCTCGATGCGTCCCGACTCCAACTATCTTTCGCCTACGACGTCTACCCCGGGCATGTCCGTATCTCGGTCGGTGCCGTCGATGGCCAATCACGCGACGGT
>WSTH01000734.1:0-18991 GCA_019616345.1 Ceratobasidium sp. 395
AACCATCCAATTCAAACTCTGAGCGTGAGTTAAAATATTACAATGTCATGATGGGAAAGGCACTGACCAGCATATACTACAGACATACAACATCCTAGCGCATGGACCAACCCCTGTTTCCGGTCGTGGTCAATATCGACACATGTCTCAATGCGAGTGAATCATTGCCATCAACCTCTACAATAATTATTTCGTGTCCTAGAGCGACATGTAGTCGTACACAACGGACTTGGATATCGTTTGTTGGAACCAGCAACGGCCGCGATTGATCGCCCATAGCCCTGCATGTGGAAGCATCCCTGTTGGATAAAAGTACTATTTTTAACCCTTCTATTCCGCCCATGGATTTTCAAGCCATGTTTCAGCGCTCCACTGCTTGCCCCAGGTCTGAAGTGCTCAAGAGACCCCCTAGCCGCGCCTCGACTAGATCTCTTGCAAATGGCTCGCGGTATTCGATTCGAGTACTCTACCTCCCATTAGACTCACCTGCGTAACATTGTATCAGTCGCTTAATCCCCCGCGTTGGGACTGATGCTTAGCGATATAGTACGAGTATCGCGTTTTGATGTGACAACGTTATTATATGCGCTACTATTGGTTTTGACCAAGCTTTTCCTGAGGTTTGACCCCCCTGAGGCAGCGACATCTCGCTCTTCAACTATATCTCGAATCGTATTCCACAACCCCTATTTGCTTACATCACAACCTCAAGACCTACTATTAGAAATCACCTAGACCAATTGGTCGTGCTTACACCATGCATATGGCGCCCGCACTGATACTCACCGGGGCCCGAGAATCGTATGATCATACTTGGCACACGCTTCATGATCATGGGCCGGCCTGTGGTTTATAAACCGCGCGGATAATCAGCTCGGCATCGACCTCCCTTTTCTCTTCTTCCAGATGTCGCTCGCGGCGCTCGTCTTTCTGTGCGCACAGAGCGTTGCGGTGTTGGCCGCTCGACCAAAAGACCTCCCGCCACCCGGTGATCCATTCATTGATCCTTATAACGATCCTTATAACCCTCTCGTGAGTCTTGTACCTCCAAATCCGTGACAGCGTGATTCACACTCACCTGGCGAGTAGCGATATATCCCGTCTAATGCACTCACTGGCGTCAGCTTTGGCCTTTATTTCTTGACTGCAACGCTCTTGGCTCTCTGTATGAGAAAATGGGGCGCAAGATGGATGATGTGCCTTGTAATCGGGGCGTACACATTCTCGGTTGGGCTTGCGTTGCGATTCGGTGAGTGCTTCGGGAGCCTCGGGCTATGTCTTGTTTGCGAATGTTGACGCATACATATACGCAGGTCTCGCAAAGGATCCACACTCCAAAGGAATCTACATTGCCGAATATCTGTTCGTGGTCCTTTCAGTACGCTCATTTTATGTCAGTAATCTAAGTTTAACCAATAACTAATTCTACCCATGCCTGCAGCCATGTGCATTCCTCGCAGCAGACTACATCATTCTCGGACATCTTGCCCGACATTTAAACGCAGGCCAATACTTGTTCATTCGTCCTGATAAAGTTATGAAAATCTTCTTGGCATCTGACATTGTCACATTTGCCATCCAGGTAAAGGCCATTCTCTTGCTCTGAAGTGTTCTATGCTCACTGCCTGCCAGGCTTGCGGGGGCGGAATGTCCACCACCCAGAATCTCAAGACCATCGAGACTGGCCAAAACGTAAGTTCGCCTCTACCCAATTAATCCCAACTTGATTGACATGGTTTCTTTATTTAATCTTAGATCTTCCTGGCTGGCCTAGCGCTGCAGATGGCTTCTTTCGCGCTTTTCAGCGCGCTCTACGTCGTTTTCCTGGTTCGCATTTATTTGTATGCGCCGGAAATTTGGCACCATCAGACACCAGTCCCATGGTACCGAAATTGGAAGGCGCTCGCAGCTGCCTTGGCTCTAAGTTGTGTTGGCATTCTGGTGAGTCCTGGTCCACAAAAGAATCATTCTATTAATTCTCAGCCCAACAACGAACTGATCCAATGTCATTTCTAGATCCGCTCTGTCTACCGAACCATTGAGCTTTCCCAGGGCTTCCACGGGCATCTCGCAACGACCGAATCCTTGTTCTATGGGCTGGATACCTACCCACTATTCGTCGCGGTCGTGTAAGTGCTACCCCTTTAGTCAATTGTTTGGCGCTGTCGTCTGATGTCAGTGATAGCGTGTACGTGCCATTTTGGCCTGGGCGGTTCATCACCGAGGCTGAGCGTGTCGATCCGGAAGAGACAAGGAATGGAACACCAGTGCTTGAAGAAAAGGCGTAAATGCCGAGCCGGAATTAGGTCGGGCCTCTCCTTTCGTTTGCTTTTGGGCTTATATATTCGGGTGTCATAGAGAATGTGTATGGAGTCTGGAGTGCTAATTTATCGACGAGCATATTTGGAATGTGGATAAACTCTTGTGGTGCCCGTCCAGGGAGGAGAACCTCCCACCCTGACCTGCCAACTGTGAAGTTTGGACTAACACAGTATTAGGCGCGGCCTAAACTGGGTGGCAAAGTACGCATCAAACCCGCCCTGCCGATCCCTTGAACTACCTGGCAGCGATATGGAAAGATTCATTCCATAATACTTCGTGTGTCTACAGCCCTTGAAGGAATAAAGCAAGCCCATTGTTGGTATTATCGTTTCTGGATTCACGCAATTCACGTTCACGGTTGCGCTGGAGCATGTTTTGTAGAACACCTTTAGACTTGGGTCTTTTGGTGGCGTATTGCTGTGTGGTGGTAGGTAAGATGGGAGCGGGTTGTGGGCTCTGAGTCGTATTCGTGTAGACTGGCTCGTTGATCTGCACCTCGTGCTGTTCCTGATCAGCCAAAACCTTACTCGCCGCATTCCTCCGAGCATACATCCTGGCCCTCACGCTCGGAAACGCCACTTTCGTCTGGCCGGTCGGTCGGGGCGTAGAACTAATCTCTCCGCACGCATAACAATCTTTAACTAACGCCCGCCTAACTCTCAGGGTCGGACCTTCCTAACACGATAAACCGCCGAAATACTCACCGAGCCATGCGGATGGTTCCTCTTCCATGAACGAACATATTCTCACAGCGCGGACACGAGATCGGAGTTAGAGGAGGAAGCGAGGGGTTGAGTCTTTGCAAGCGGGATGCATAGTGCATAGCAAGAGCCGGAGAGCTGGAAAGAATATGTAAAGCGAGCTTTTGCCTATAGGTGGTTGTCTCCAGCGCCGTAGTCGGGACTGTGTGAGCCGTAGACATGATAGACCGATAGAAAGTTAAATGAATACACGTGACCGTATCAAGCGCAAAATCTGTTGAGTGGCTGTGCTATCTTGCATCCTTTGTGCTTGCCCATTGTCTGACGACGATCCGACACCGGTCTTGAACTATTTGGGCACAATGGATTCTCGACTATTCCTCTTTTAAATACTGGCCATACTGTCAGTCTGGCCAGCCCAAGAATAAAAACGGAGTGATACCGGTGGACTCCTCACTTTTGCCGCCCCTCTGATCTCGCTTCTGACGCCTCTCCGATTACACTTACGATTACTAGTCACACACCAATTGTAAATGGCGGCTATGGTTTCTCGTCAACCCTCTGCCAATAACCTTCACTCGTATTACGCCGAGCCTCCGCCGTCGCCCAAGTCGCCTATCTTCGTCAAGGGCAATCATTCTCGCCGACCCTCATTTACGTCTTGGCTCAATCGCAGCTCCGGCCATGCACCGAATTCGCCTGCGACGAAAGTAATGCAAATTTCGGATCCCCAACCAACCAACCCGTACGACGCTGCGGCAAAGGCTCCTGGTGCACTCGGAAAAGGCGCAACAGTAGTTCGAACACCTAACCAGGCCCGCACTGCTAGCTTCCCATCCAGCGAGACGCCGAACGAAAAGGACGAGTTCGAGACGCTTCCGGTGGTTGACACCAAACCCCCCGCCCCACAAGAAGTCATGCCGCCAACTCAACCTCTCATTCCTCGGCGTGAGTCACCTGCCCCTATACCTCGGCGTGAATCACCCGTACCACGTCGTATCGAATCACCTAAACCAACGCATGACTTTCCAACGTCCGCTCGGGCTTCTCCGATTCCGTCGGGCATTCGCAGTCTGCATACCTCCAAGAGTTATTCTCATTTACAGAGAGAATCAACCTCACCGCTTCATCGCCACGCTCCCCTTCCATTAAATCTCGTTTCGTCAAGCCGACAGCCCTTACTCCGTTCGGCGCTCTCGAAACCACCTTCGCCAACAAAGCCAACTAATGGCCCTTTCCTCCCACTGCTCCCGCCTCCCCGGCAAAGCCCGAAGGAAGCACCAACAACTCCTCTTCTCCCGTTTCATCCTGTGCTTCTCTCTGGTGTCCCGACTCACCCAATCCCTCCTTCACAAGTGGTTGTTACACTTGAAACCTCTACTCTCAGCCAACGCACAACGGTCGCGACACTCACGTCTCGCCCTTCACGTCTGGCATCCTATCTCCAAGCACTTGTTCCTTCTGCAAGCAAGGAAGTTCCATCAACTGATGCGAGTTTTTCATCGCTATTCGCGGCGCACCTCGCTCAAGCAGGTCTCGTCCCACAAGCTCAGGGCTCGCACTCGGGTTTAATCCATATCTTTCTGGACCGACCTAGCGCACCGTACGCACACATCTTAACGTATCTTCGTACCGGCTCTGGAGCGACTGGAGTCTTGCCACGATCAGCATCGCTTGCGCTCAACGCTGACCCAGCTCGCGTGGAAGCGTTATGTGAACTGAGAGACGAAGCACGATACCTCGAACTTGCCGAGCTCGCCGAGCTGTGCGACAAGGAACTGCGTGCCCGAGCCCCTAAACTTCGCAATGCCACATCTTCCTCGAGCCTGCGCGAGTTCAATTTTGGGACTGGTTCTGAAGGGAGTGGACGTACTGGATCGGGTGAAGGCTTTGAAACACGATTGAGGGAGTACAGATTTGGCGAGCCATTGAAAGAGGAGGATGACGAGGATGGTGAGGAAGTGCCGATGGAAGCCCAAGTCCCGCCGATTGCGTACGAGAAGAAGGGTTCGCATGCGGGTATGGTCGTGACTATACCCCCACGGGGACTACCGGTAGCAGGGACGAAACTCGGGCATGGAAGGGCCGCGAGTGCTAGGATGCCATCCTCACTTAGCGGGCGGGTGCGCACGATGAGCGACGTGCGGTATACGCACATGCATGAACAAAAGACTTGGATATGATCTTTAACGACTTTTTGATGTTTTTTTTTTCTTTCGATTTTACCTTCGACCATTTTGGTGAGTGCGTTTGTTGTTGCCTTTACTTCAGGTTCTGACGGTTTATCGTGCCCTGTAGCACGACCACAATTTCCTGTGACTCTCAGATGACCACATGAACAGTTTCTTGTACACCCAACTTACCCTCCTTTATCTTCTATGCGCTGGCTCGACTACTTACTGTTCTACTATCTAATCCATGTATTCCCACTCTAATGCTCTACCATTGCTCTCTATCTTGTTGTCTTACTTGTATCGCAGCAACTGTTTTTGGCTTTCCGGATTGTCACTGTATTGTATCTCACGAGCGTATGAACTATCCAAAATCAACGTCTACGTGCACGAGCAATAAAAATATTATACTATACGGAGAAAATCAAACTTCAGTGAGCACTATGGAAGTTACGAATAGCAACACTCGACAGCCTGTGATTCGGTTAAACCTAACAGTTCTCCAAAAGTAGTTGCTCCAATGCATGGGTGGTGTCTGGTACTGGCCATTGTAGGGAGTCTTTCATACATCCGCATTCCTCATCTCGGGCTCCACGTATTCCAGGCCAAGCTCCTCGAAGACATCTTGCTCACTGTACGCGGCGATCGGCTTGGAATCACGCTGCCTCGTTCTAGAACACATGACGATCGATTCGGTTCAGCGAGTCATCCCATCTAGAAATTGAACAAAAGACTTACATCCCGCCGCTATCGAATTTCATTCCACTGCGATCGTGCATGAGAGGTTGAAGGGCGGCGGATATTTAGACAATCAGGATCGATAAACTCTGATTACGATGAAGGACTTACTTTTGCTTAGCGTGTATCCTAAGATCTCGTTCAAATTGCTTTGAGCCGGTCCTGATGAAAGATACACGCGTTAATCCGCGAGCAAAGGACAATAAAAACAAGAGATCAACCCACCATCCTAGAACTGCGGTCCAGTACACGGTATATGGTGCGAATATCAGATCGACACGTCGATGGACCGTGCCTGGGATTTTAAGTATGACAAGCGCTTTGTCGAGGACATCCATGCATGCGCGGCTGGATGTACCCGAAATTAAGTTAGAATGATGGGGGACAGGAACAGGATGAATAAATGAGCCACACGTTTCTTTATGGCGCCCATGAACGTTCTCGTGATTGGAAGTATAGGATGATTGGTCTATTGAGAAGAGCCTCAGCTTGCGCTGAAAGTAAGGCTTGGCGTGACCGACGTACTGAGAACGTGGGTGACTAGTTTGATCTTACACAGCCGATCGACGAGGCGTGTACAGAGATGGCGCTCCATGCCAGCCTTTTGATGAGTGAAAACAATGTCTATATCCCCGTTGTTAAGTTTGCCCCTACGAAAACCTAACACCATTGTAATTTGCTTGAGATCAATATGCCAGAGTTGGCGGGGAGGGTACTTACTTCCACAAATTGTATATTCGCACCCAGGTTGGATCGCATCAAGCTCATTGAAGACATGTTGAGCAATGGATTCAACCTCCGATCGAGGTATCCTACACACCGACCGGGCTCAGGTAGGCACAGTCGGTAAGAAAACCACGAACATACCTGACAGCGAGATCATCTCTAAGTTGCAGTGCGGCAAGCACAGCTGCGGCTTGTGGCCCCTTTCGCTTCGACTCGTAAATATCGACCAGTTCCTCAACACTTCGACAGCCTGCTTCGTAGTGCTCCCGTGCTCTGGTGGGTCCAATCCCATGTATTGCTGTGAACTCAGACAAGATCTGAAATCGACCCGAGGAGGCGATTTGTTGAGCATCGGCAATACTACCTGTTTTAATAAACTCTCCTATCTAAAGCAACGGAGGTGAGAACATGCGTTTCGTCGACTAAGTAAACTCACAAGTTTACTCGTTTTGGTTCCAATTCCAGGAAGTTTCCGGATTTCATCCGCGCTAGTTATGAGTGTAGGGTACGCTGGATGATGCAGCTCAGTCTCTATATACAGTCAGCTAATATTTCAAAGTTTCGCACATTTGATTGCCTTAACCAATTACGCATTAGTTGCAATCAGGATGCAATGTTTATCGGATCGCTTACAGCTATAGCACGAGAGTAACTTAGCTCGTTGTTCACTTCTCCTTCCAAGAAACGTGACTTCATAATAATTGCTAGCTGTTCGCATAATGTTTGATTTGGGCAGACGAACGGGGAACGCCGATGAGTCGATAGCGGATGGGTATGGTCTCCTTTGAAAGCGGGTTTCTTTGAACGTGAAGGCCCGGCAGCTGAAGCATGAGTTGAAAACGCAGCAGAATTAGAAGTAGGGGTAGATGGTCCAGGCCCTGATATACGTCGCTCTGATTTGATTGTTTCGAACTGAGAAAATGGCAACAGCTTATCCTGTGCAACACAAGCACGAAGCCATCGTGGTGATACAATATGTTTTGTATTCTAACTTTCTGTTAAATTTCAGTCACTCGATTGCTTAGCTTTCAGCATACCGCAACATCCCAAGATATGTGTCTTTCGAGTCTTCGCCTCATAGTCAAAGCAGTAATTAGGATAGTAGCATTTTGGGGTGAACTGGAGACTGTAGCGCCAGCATTTTGAGCAAGATCAAGCATCTCTCCTATTTCACTGGGGCTAAGTTTAGCATTGACTACGTGGATAGTAAGGCCCGCAAGCGCTTGAGACTCTGGAGGTGGAGTCGGACAAGGCGATGTCGCAGGCGGCGACGGTTCAGAGCGGCGAGCTCTCGGCATTATGTAAGAACCAGATGAAGCCAATTAGAGATTACGGGTATCTTATACAGGTGGTATACGACTTAGTCTGCCTAGGGCTAAGACATGGACGCTTGTGTTGCCAGCTCAACAAGAGGTGTCGTGGTTGGCAAAGGGGAGTGAGATCCATCAACTAACTCCGCGATAGGTCGGATACAAACATACATAAACCTTCTGCTGACGCCTACCACGACCAACGAGAACGTCATAAACATCTAATGCCATGAACACAAACAGCCAAAGGCAGTCAAGCATTTGGTCATCTAGCTCTAGTGCCAAGCAAATACACGCTCTCGGTGAAGTGGAAAAGGAATACACTATCATGTCTGCAATAAAGCTATTTATCTAACGCTAGCTATATTTAGGACATAGCTCGCTTGTTGCATATTGCCGCTACGTCCTTGTCACTACTTACGGTGCCCCAAGCCGACCCTCCCGACAACGCAAACGGAGAACAACTTCCCGACGGAGAAGAGCGCGCAGAGATGTTTGTACAAGAAGCAACGAAGTACTATGAAACACTCAATGTGGGTATATCTATCATTTTATCTGTTCTCTTAACGCTTTCTTGGTCCAGGCAGTACAAAAAGGGCTTCGTAAAGCGATAGTCAACTTGCGGGAAGCAAGAATATCTTCTGCGTCTATTGCACCAAGCAATACTCAGGCCGCGCTATTGGCTCCAGGAGTCAACACCGAAAGTATACAAGGAGACGATGGGGTACACTATGCTTTACAGGAGAGTCTTGTAGAACGTGAAGCTTGGGTGGCCTTGGCTCAAACTTTGGAGTCGCTGCAAAAACGGCCGTTGGTGTAATATGCATCGACTTATTATAGGCTGATCCTGCAAGAGCATGGAGTCGTCCCTTCGTGTTCTCTGTGTACCTCTCATAAAATTCATGTACATGCAAGGACGCCCGGTTGTGGGCACATCAATTCTTACTTGTCCAAAAAGGATTGTGTAGACTGCACATCGGGATTTGACCCAGCGCGTAGCACGTGACCGGTAAACATCTACAGCCCCCCACGAACACTAGCCTCATCACTCCTTCCGTCCCCTAACTTCCGAGCGAAATGGTAACGACAATACAAGGGGGTGCGTCTCCCCAAGCTGGTCCCTCCAAAAAGCGACGTTCTCGACCGTCAGACGGCAACGACGCAGAGAGTCCTCCTCGAAAACGGACCACACAGACAGCCCGGAAGAGCACAGGAGGGAAAACTCCACGGAAATCTAATGCAGGTGGTCAGGCTAAGTCTCGAGGTGAGTTTGTTGAGGCATCGGTGGTTACATTGTTAATCGAAATATTGTAGGTCGCGGAGGCGATGATGAGGAAGAGGGTACAAAGAAGAAGAGGCGCTTTCGACCCGGAGTGGTGGCCCTTCGCGAAATTCGCCGCTACCAGAAATCGACGGACTTGTTGATCGCTAAACTCCCATTCTCGCGAGTGGTAAGCATACCGAATATGCTAGATATCATTGGCGCTGACTCTCGGTTGCAGGTTCGTGAGGTCGCGGAGTCAATGACTACACAATCGGGAGGTGGATATCCTTCAGGTCTACGTTGGCAAAGCTCTGCACTACTAGCGCTGCAAGAAGCAACTGAAGCGTACTTAGTTCATCTGTTCGAAGACACGTGCGTTGTCTATCCTGTGCTGTTCAGCAAGTAACTAATCCGATCCAATAGAAATCTATGTGCCATTCACGCTAAGCGTGTAACAATTATGCAAAGAGACATTCAGCTGGCTCGTCGTATTCGGGGTAGGATGTAGATGTTTCGGACTTGGTAATCATGTGTGTATATCTGTACTTATATTAGTAGGATTTTGGCATTCTTGGACGTTATTGATTGACGACAAAACGATAACATTATCTCCCAATTAATCTATGGTGTCCCATCTAGCGCATCTACACGTTAGCCTCCTGGAGCTGCGTCTCCGCTGCAGCGAGATCTTCGTCGTTTTTGAACGCCTCCTGAGTCCGCGCGTAGACCTAAGCAACTCGTCAAATATTAGCCACCAAAAACGTAAAAAGAGACGCACGACGAGTTCACGAAGCTCAATGACCGACTTGGCTAGCCTTGTCTCAGAGTCTGGGATCATCTTCTCGCCTTCATCTAGAACCTTTTTCTGTGTGCATTTTAGAAGTGGGTTGCGCGACGAGCAGAGATGTATGTGGATTAGCTTACTGCGTTCTTGATGTCCCATTCATCAGCACCGTCTGCCACCAATTTGTCGTGTTTAACCTTGAGCTGCAACGCTTCCTGGCGGTACATATTGTGCTCCTTCCACAGTCTGTTCGTCTCAATTTCTCAGCATACGCTCTTGCAAATCAAGCCAATCCAGACATACCGCTTGACTGCGCCCGTCTTGATCTTCATCTGACGCCTAACGTTGGCGATATCGCTCTCGCTCATGATGGACTAAGGCTGACGATGGTGGTGGAACGAAGTAGGCAAACAGCTAGTGGCGGGACACCTTAAATGCTTTGCAGAGGCGACGCGCGCGCATCTTAAGCATGACGCCCAGGGTCCAAAACTACTCGGTCACGTGTAGGATGAATTTGATGCGAAAGTGCTTTTTGGCTTGAACTCGGCCAAATGGTCGAGGTTTGGTCTGTCCCAACCAGTAGTGGCTCATCAGACTAGGCATTCGCTACTGCTCGATAACGCCCAAAATCAACGAGGTGACCGCTTATGCAAAGCTATAAATGCATCATTGAAAGCTTGTATGCATGCATCGGGACGTGCCATATCTGGTCTGTACTTTGCTTGCTTACTTCTCCTTAAGTGTCTTGTTCCTAGAATCTGAGATTCTGTGACAGGCCATGGTGCTCGTAGACCCTAAGCCTAGTTGCTATAGAAAGTAGGATTATCAGATACTTTCATGAATAAGTTTCGTAGCTATTCTAAACACGCTATTCAAGTGGAATACATGCAGTTTTGGGTCATTGAGCTAACCATCCTTATACATATGTGTACCGAGTATTTCAGCTATATTATAATATAGATTCCTTACTAGTTTAATGGGATTAGAAAAAATGTAGGCTGTGTTTGTCGGGTGAAGAGTTTATCATTGTAGGTAAGCTGCTTGTACAGTACCATCAGAACTCGGAAACAACTCGGAAACTGTAGAAGCGCATATAGACACAAGCACAAACATAGGATAGACTGTATACATCTTATGATAAGCATCAAACGTACTAATTGGCTGGCCCCATCGTTCGGAGCCACCGGCGGGAATCCCGCCTCGAGCAACTCTTTACGCATTGGCCTGCCTTTACGCTAGTTCGCGTGCTGCGGATCAGTATTGAAGAGGTTTCGGGTCAAGAGAGCATGCAATGCTAATCAACACTACGAGCGAGATTATCTCTGGACGTCAGCGAGTGCGGGTGGCTAGTGTTGAAATGAGCTTAATCCTTGACTCGTATCAGTATATTGACGCGTTTGTACGCCTGGGCACTTGACAGAAGTGGCTAGGAGAGATATACGTCCGCTTCAAACTGATGGCATAGCCGCGTGAATAGAGAGGATCCAGGGTATTCAGTGAGATACTTGGAAGATACAAGAGACAGGCTTGTGTGAAAAGATCACGTGATGGCACAAGTTCCGTCTTGCTCATTTTCGTGCTTAAAATACTAATAGTGCGACTATTTGTCAGGACCCCAGTAGCGAGGCGAACAAATCAAGAGTGAAAATACACTGAGCTGCGCCCGGTGCGACAAAACTATCTCGGGCTTGGCCGCACAAGGAATCTATTGTGTTCACGTATCCCTCAAAGGTATTAAAGTGCTCTGAGTTGTATCGGAAATACGTCAATTAGGTCAAAATCAAGCACTCAAGTCTATATACATTGGCCTAAACCCTTTGAGCCAAGGACTAGAGTAATTAGGATATCAAAAAACTAACTATATGCGGCTCAAACTATTTACGATTAGAAGTCAAAACAAAAAGAATAAGGCGTAATATGGTTCGTAGAGGTAGAAGATAACGGAATCAAGGCTCCTTAGGAGTCCCACACTATATTGAAGATCTGGTTATGAATATATTTGGAACACAAAATAAAAGGAAACTGACAGTCTAACCCGAAATACGGGCTCCTCATCATCGAGTTCAAGCTCCCCAAAACAATACCGCGCTGTGGGTCTGAAACGTCGTGTCTAATATGAGGGGTCAGTACCAGAAGGTTCATTAAGACCATAGGGTACCCACACGTTGCGGAGATGGTCGAACATATCAGGTATAGTGTTGAACATGAGCATACCCTTGTTGAGTCCCCCCTTCCTGCACAGCGTGCATGTGAAAAATACTTGGTCCCAATCTTCCCGCTCCCAGTTCACATTTTCTGCATTCTCGTCTTCGTCCTCGTCCTCACTCCCTGGATGATTGACCCTTGACCCACCTCCTGTTAGTGCTACGTGGTTAGTGGGGAGTGACGACTCCCGTAGTTCTTCTGCGACCTGATCAATGCAAAGCATCTTCCTTAGCTTCTTAAACCTTGCGTCCACATCCATGGCCTCTTGAGCTGAGAGCTGCGTTAACAAATGCCTAGGATTGACGGACTCCAGATCATGCACGTTATTGTATGCGATGCCAAGCTTTGAGAACTTTGGCAGATGTGCTTGAGCTTTCTCCCAGTTTTCGGCCATGTGAATGTAGTGTTGGATCTGTATTATGAATAAAGCATTAGGATATCAAAGTGCATAAGTAATGAAGTCTAACGTACCATCCTATGCCAATCCATTTTCGAGGAATGGCACCTACCACATCTAAACCACCTATGAGGGCCACTGTTGAACTCGACATTTGATCCATCGGGGTGGCTAAGCGACACCAAGAGTGCGTGTGCAATTTTTGAGGCCGTTGAAGCGAATGTGAGGCATTTTATCCAGTCGAGTGTGCTCCGGCCATGGCGAAAGTTCCAATCCATATGTAGAGCTAGTCCCTCGTAGGAGTATAGTTCCGAACAATTCTGTGGCTTAAGGAGGCTGTCGGCACGGAGTAGCAAGCTTGTGTCGGTGTCGGTGCCCTCGAACGGGTCCGTTTCCGTTCCCGCTTCATCCATAGACAAACGAGGTCGGGGTGGGTCCACAACGAGTCCCTCCAGCTTCCGACCTTCCCGTAGTACATTAGCCCATTCCCGTTTGATCCGCTTTCCCCAGTCAAGCGCCATCTGATTAATCTCCTCACGATGTTTGTTAAACCCATCTACCGCCTCTCTCATTGATATATCTGCTTCTACAAGGGTTTGTATAATCGGCCATTCAAGAGCGTCCTCGTAACCTGGCAGAGGCAGCCAATCCACCATTATAGCGGCTCGCTGAACAGCCGAGAGCCTGTCCGGGCGGTCTGGAAAAGTATCTATTGCACGTCGCAGATGCTTGAATCGCTCACGAAGGGCAGAATCCCGGCTAGAGCGGCATCGCTTTTGTCCTTCCTCTGAGCGTTCTTTTGTTTCAGCCTCGAGAAAATCAATAAGACGTCGCTGGAGTTGATCCCACTCTGTACTCATTAATGTAAGTTAAGCCTACTAAGAGCATAATTCTTTCCTCTGCTTACTAGTTTCCGTGAATGGGTCCACCCGGTTGAAGAACCCTCTCCAAGTACCCTGTTTTTTTCGTGGTAGGTCTTCTTCTTTTACGCCGTACCCCAATGCAAGCAGTCTATGCTCAATCCTGTGACGAGATCAGACGGTAAAAGGGATCAAATAGGTGCATCATACAATGCAGACATGCTCACTGTTTACGCCATTCCCTTCTACACTCGTTCTGCCTATTCACATGAGCTACTTCAAGAACTCTGGTAATATGATCCCCACGCTGTGTATCACACGAACGTCAACAACAAGACTAAATTTTGCATGTACGATTCTACGAACCTCTTTTCGCATCCGCAAATCCGCTTTTCGAGTCTGCTTCCAAGCCTCCAGTGCATTTTCATTACTCGAGGACCGTAGCTCATTCAACCTGGTCCTTGCGTCGTCCGCTTCCCTCTTCAGGCTATACTGCGCCTTTTGGCCTCGTTCTGTGTAGCCAAGGTAGTTTTCCGGATAAGAACTGATCTTAGCTCCATGCGATGATTTGGCTTACCTGAAGCAAACACAACAGTCTGCAACTCAGCTGGCTCCAATGTTCGCCGGTCAATAATTCTAATAAATCTCAGTACTTTCCACACCCCTCTTCTGGCGCTGAAACGTACAGTTTTTTAGAGCAAGAATTGCATAACCGAACAAGAAGGTAAACGTCACGCTTTGGTTGATCTTTGCCGCCACAAGCCTGCGAATAATGGAATGGAACATGAACAGTTGCTCGTGTCATCCAGAGACAGCGATATATGATCACTCACTGAACAAATTGGCAAATACAATACTGACACATATTTCGGCTCACTCAGTTCGGGTGGGCAAGCAGGTAGGTCAGCAGTCTCAATGCACGCTCGCCACGTCGGGCTAGCGGACCGATGCATGAGCACTCTGCGAACCGATGTATTGACGCGAGCTAGATATATCAAGTCAAGTGGACTCAAGTTTGTCACGATCTAGGAATACCCGGGCCCACAAGTTAGAGGAGACGTAGGAGTCAGAACCGCAACTTACCAGCGCGATGATATCGGCAGGTAATTTCAGGAATGCGCTAGGTGCATCCTGCTGCCGCCGAACAACTTGAGTTGTTTTCCGACGCTGAGTCTGAGACGGCTGCGACTGGAGCGGGTTTCCAGGTCTAGGTGGTAGAGGATGAACTAGTGGACCCGGTCGCGTTAGTTGAGAAGATGCTGAACTTCCGATGGTGGCGGCAGCAGCTCTAGCTGTGTGATTATACCGCGAATGTTGCTCTTCACTCGGCCTAGTAGCTTCACACAGACGCAAGAGAGTTATCGTTATGTATGAGATTTTTTTCCTAATGTGAGCAAGAATTGAGACGAAGACTAACTGGTATAACCATTTTGTCTGTTTGTGTTCCTCGCATTAGACCTAGATCGTAAAACAACGTTATTGTACCTTCGAAAAAACTTATAGCATATATCGCGCACATCGAAACCGGCGTTTATATGTGTTTCCAACGCTCTACTAAAGCCCGTCACTCGAATCCGAGTCTCCAAGATGATGAACGACCAGATGAAAGACGCGATCACGTGACTCCTCCACCGTAGCCTCTCTTATACCGTCTGTACACGTCTCCTTCGGCTCCTGCGCTTTGCGCCTCGTGGTTCGATTAGTGTTCGTGTAACGAGTGATAAACGTTTCTATTTATTTAAAAAAACGCGATCACATGATTGCATAGCCTCATATACTAGTAGGAAAATCGTAACAAAACGCATCGGCCAGACATTTAGCCGCAAAGTTCTCTTGCTCTCTTTCGTTGCAAGTTAGATGAGCTAGATTTTATTTCCGCTATTCGGTTCTGCCTGCGTTCAAAGACTGGTCCATATTGGTGGCTACGCTTAAGCTGAATAGCTTAGGGGGACGCCTGAAGCTGGGGCGACGGACGAATTATTATTGTGCGTGTCCAACGCAGAAATTGACAGAGCACCTTAAGCTGAAAGGATTGTCCTATAGTTGTATATTTGCAGTTAATTCGAGGTCCCGTATCCGGATTATAAAGCTACTGTGTATCTGCTCAAGTGCGTTTATGTAATCATGCGTATATGCGGATTCTGGATACCTATTGCAACAACAATACATGAAAACGTAGACACACATACAACAATGCGGCATCGCTTTGCAAACACTACTTGCGGTAGTACTGTGAACTCTGTCAGTAATATCGCAGACAGCAAAAGTGTACGACCTTACGTTTCGTCTGAAATTGAACCAGAGCGATAAGCAACCTCTATCAAAGCTACTTCGGAAACCCCTACAATAAATCGACATAGTCAGTTTGCTGAGATATTCACAGTGTAACAGTTCGAGCGTACCGTTTGTGCGAATACTCCCACTCCCGGTTAACTACACGGAAAGCAATATCTTCGTACGGTGGACCAGCAGTGAAGTACAGTAAAACCGTTTCATCATTTCCTGATTCCTTTACAATCTTGTATGTGGGTGCCTTGGCTTTGTCGATCAGATCCGGATAAAAGATGTTGAACTTGTATCCTTGAACGACTTTTGGCGGTGGATTATCGGTGCTATACAAACGTTAGCCCAACTAAAGATAGAGTAATTCAGCTACTTACTCATAATGCGTCTGATTGTACTTATTCCACTCGTATCCCGTATGAATACGGTTGAAATAGCGCGGTTTGCGTGGGCGGTACTTGTCTTCCCAAGTGTACGTCGTAGGGTTGACGATGAGCTCTTCCAAGTTGTAGAGTTCCTCTTCTTCGTCCATGTTTTGTTCTGCTTCGGCACGATAGAGCGCTTCGGATTCGAGGTCTGCCGTGGAGGCTGCTCCTGTGTCGACTGGCACACCTTCGGTTACCACGGCCTCAGGTTTCGATGCCTTGGGCACGAACAGAGTAGACGTGATCGAGTGTCGTTTTGCAAACTGGATAACAACAGTCACATAATTGATTGAAGAATTTATAAAGTTGACGCACCAGTTGCACGAGATCGTCTACCACGTCGATCATCTCAACTTGTCGCTCTTCGTACGGGAGTCTACTAAAGTCGAGCAGTTCGGGACTCATTCCGCGTTCGTACGGCTCTGCAGCTTCTTCCTCTTTGGCCTCGGGTTCTGGTGCGCCAGCGCTCGTGCTAGCTGCAGCATGCATATCGCCGCCAAAATTGGTCGTACGTGACGCAGCTGCAGCCAGTAGCTCCGACTGCGCTTGAAACGCTTCGTCCCGTTGTCTCTTTCGCAGCTGCTCAAGTCGGTTGCGGACGACAGTCTCGTGGAGTGATTTAAGTTTGGCCTGGATTACTAGTTAGTCGGGGATCAAGAAACGATGCCGAACGACCCACCTTGGCCTTCCACACCAACAGGCTCTTAAGTAAACCTTCCCAATAATCAACATCAACGGGTTCTCCGCTAGAAAGTTTGGTCTGAATCTGGCGCTGGAGCTGTGTGAGCTGCTCGTAGGATTTTCCGGATAGGAGTGCGGTGATATCGGATTCAACCGCGCTGATGTTTGCGTTAGAAGCATGCAGACGGTCCAGCCGGTCTTTACAGACCACCATCATGTTCTAGCGACCAACGTAAGAAGCAGGCTTGACTCGGAATAACTAGGACATACCGTCCAGAAATCGATATTTGTTTGTAGCTGTTCTAGAGAAAGATATCTTTGGATATCGTCGTGTAGCTCTTCGGTTTGTTCAAGTGACAAGTTCTGTAGGTACTTCAGCGTGTGTTCTTAATGTAAAATAGAGACTACAAACCTCGAATATCACATATGGCTCATCGAAGTCGATTTCAAGACCAATGTCATCGAGACCTAGGCCGTCATCGACGTCTCCAGTGTCGTCTGTGGCGAACTTGAGATTAAGCGCCAAGAAGTCAATCGCTCTGCCACGCTTTTCCTTCAAACGGATGCCCGCGCGACGACGCTCCTGCTCCAGTTGGAAGTCGCCTTCTTTGGAAATCCATTCGGCCATTTGAGCAGACTCGGCGAGTCGCTGCATCCTAGCGTCTTCCTCCTCTCGCAACTGCTGTTCGACCTCACGCTCGGCGCGACGTTTGTTGAGGCGGTCAAGCTCCTCCTGCAGGACGAAAATCAGCAACCCCCCACAGGAATTCATTTCGCAACAGGACATACCTTCGCCTCCTGTCGTCGAACAGCCTCCCGACGCTGAGACTCTTGGACACTAATTCCCGCCTTCTTCTCTTTCTCGGTCTTCTTGTGCCACTTGAACTGCTGGTTTAGATTCGCATCATGAAACGGGTTGTCCAACGCATCATAGGCGCTCAGTTCAGCGGCGACTGTCGGTAACGATGCGCCAAGTTCCTCCTTTGCTCGGCGTTTCTCTGCCTTGCGAGCAGCCCGCTCGGCCGACTTGTCACGCTTTCTGCCGAGTGTTAGCCCGTGCTGAAGTTGTGAGCTTGGTAATATTCACTCACTTATCTTTTTCTTTACGTTCCCTGCTCCCGCTCCTCGTCTTTTTGGACTTGTGCCTCTCTCGCTCGTCCCTGTCCCTGCTCAGACTTCTATGCCGTTTCCGCCTGGAGTCGCTATCACCGTCCCGGTCATCGTAACGGTCAGAGCGAGACTTGCGAGATTCGTAGTCACGCTCTCTCGAGCGGTTTCTGTCTCGGCGTGAAGACGAATGTCGAGCTGGAGATCTGGAGCGAGAACGTCCCATGGTTGTCGGCTGCGTCACAAGCGCGGAGTCACGTGGGGTATAGCCACCGAGGTGGGGAAACGGACCAGCTGTCTGCAGCCCGTTCTGAGCCATCTACCTGCTGCAGCAACCAGACTAGGTAGAGCTTTGATATTTAGGGCTGTCGAGGAGCTTTCATACTTTAAAAGCTACTTAACCCGGACTCTAACTACTAGTCGCTCCCATTCACTAGGATCACCTAGTTTGTTCATCAGGAAAACGGGATCCCGCCAATGAGCCCTCAAAAATCGCGTTGAGACGAATGAGCGGACTGAAACGAATTGTCCGAATGTGAGCTTCAATGAGCAGCTTAACCATCAAAACAAATTTGCAGTTGTGAGTAAAATTAAGAACTCGCCGTTAGTTTTTCAAATAAAGCTCGCCAATCGACTTGCCGCCTCAAACTGCCCAAGGGGAGATTCGTGCGGGTGTGAGTATCAAGCAAACTGGCCGAAAAAAACCTTTCT
This sequence comes from Ceratobasidium sp. 395, assembly GCA_019616345.1. NCBI lineage: Eukaryota > Fungi > Basidiomycota > Agaricomycetes > Cantharellales > Ceratobasidiaceae > Ceratobasidium > Ceratobasidium sp. 395. Next base: position 18,686 of record WSTH01000734.1, read on the forward strand.
GGCTACGTATACAGGTGGTCAATTTAAGCGCCAGTATTACGTGGTCGCCTTTTTGGGTTAGTAGCTTGGTGATTGCGATGGTCGAGTGCTCATTGAAGCTCACATTCGGACAATTCATTTCAGTCCGCTCATTCGTCTCAACGCGATTTTTGAGGGCTCATTGGCGGGATCCCGTTTTCCTGATGTTGATCACATTGCTTCTGCAAGGTCACTCCCCCCCTAAAATCATAAATGAGACGCGAAATCTGCAATCCACGGATCTGGCGCTTAAACCTGTGAACCAATCCGCTTCAAGCTCTGCTGATA
>WSTH01000735.1:0-18989 GCA_019616345.1 Ceratobasidium sp. 395
CATGTCTACGTGGTCGAAGATGCGGTGGATCTTGCGCAAATCGTTAGAGATGTTACGAGGTATGGAGGGAGTTTTCGGCCCGAGGTACGTTACCGAAGACTTCATCATGTTTGAGTTGTGGCTGACGGTTGGGTTAGGACGTGTATGAGTTTATTCAGAGACGAAGTGATTGGAAGAAGATTGAGAAGACTGTGGATAAGACGATGTATAACCTTAGCTTCAAGGAAGATTGTGTTGTCTGTTAATCTCTGTTCGTTTCGTCGTGAGCAATCACGAGACTGTCTTAGCGAGACATTGAGTCTTGGAGCGTGCTTTCGTATTCTACTAGCTGAATACCCTATGGGAATCCGGCCAAAGACTCCTATGACGTTGTGCTTACTCTTGAACCGGCTACTTGAGTTCGGGCTAAAATGTGAGCTACTTCCTCATATTTCTTCTCTTACCTGTTATACCCAAATAACGCCGGACATTCTTCGTAGACAGGTTAGTTTTGTGACCGTCGGTCAGTAGCTTCCCCTCGTAGCCTGCGCCGGCCGCTTAGAAGTCACGCCAAGTCGATGTACGAGCCATAAATCCGCAATATTCCGATCGCCTCTCGCTCGATGAGTTCCATCCAAACGGAACTTTCTCCTAATGTGCTCGCAGTCCAGTTAGTAAATCATTTTTGACTCGCATATTATAGCATTCTAGGCACTTTTAACGAATTGTGTCTTGGTTCAGTGTTAGAAGCGAACAGCGCACACCGTAATTGAGAACCACCGACTCGCGTACGGCGAACGGCTTCACATCAATCTCTCCGCGTGACCCGTTCGTACCCTTTCTCTTGGCCAACTAAAGCCATATGGTTGCCGCTTGGTTACCGCCCTGATTCTCGATCAACTGACTCGTCGGTTCTCGTTATCGAACACGGGGACCGTCCTTCGCGTGAGAGTCCCAAGTGCATACGCCGAGAGGCCGCACAACTCTACGAGCTTAGGTTTGAAACGCTCCTCCACATCCTACTCACGTGTATAATACTGACTGTTGATGTTTAGTTTCAGCCGGCAAATCCGACTGGTTCCGAATCAGGCAAGTCTCAAGAGGGGCATTTTTATACCAAACGGAGATACATCCGCTACAAGGCGTAGAAAGTCCAAACTTCTGCTGAATTCCTAACTCCTGATACGAGGCGTTTTCGAAATCCTCGGTATCACAACGTTTCTTCATTAAACTTCTTTGCTCACGTGGCCCGCCCAAAATGGGCAATGCCCATCACCTGCGGAGATCCGTCATACGAGCAACGACGTGGTTAACATGTCGACCTACAGAGAAACATCTCAATCTAGGCCGAACATATTCGACCATCCTAGCGATTTATGTCAATAGCGCCGAGTCCCACGCCGCCCTATGGAAACATGCTACCATGAGTTGCATCTCTGACAGCCGAAGGCGCGCTTAGCTCTTGGCCTCAGGAGGTTCCGCTATTGCAATGCCTAGCTATTCATTGTCCGAGACTCGGCGGGCTGCCGAAGCACCTTTCTTTCTTGTAACGTCTGGATACCCCTATATATAGGCTACGTTGGTCACGACGGTTCAGTAGGTCCTTTGTGTACCAGCCCCTAAGTCAATACCCCTTACCCTTACCCTCATTTTTGCTCTCTCTCACTCTTCTCACTTTCGCTCTCCCCTCGCAATCAGTTCAGCTATGCTAACAAAAATCATCGTCACATTGCTACTTGGTGTGGCCACGTCGGTGGCCTTGCCAGCTTCGGTCCCGCGTGCGGGAGTAACCACTTTAACCGCTGCTCAAATCTCCTCATACCGGCCTTATGCGTAAGCACATCAGAGTTAACGGTGCTATTGTTTTGGTATTTACGGACGCTATAAGCCTCCTAGCTCGTGCAGGGTATTGCCCGGCAAGTAAAACTGCAACATGGTCATGTGGCGGTATGAAATATGTATTATTTCTCTGAATATCTCATTACTCACGCTGCTTGTCCAGCTCCCTGCAACGACCTTCCCGGGTTCATCCCGTATGCCTCCGGTGGAGATGGCGTTGTAACACCATTCTGTGAGTGAATCTGGCTTGGGTGATATCACTGCTTACCCTACTATTATAAGGGTATGTTGGGTACTACCCGGCTCTCAAGTCTGTCGTCGTCAGCAACCAGGGGACTAACCCATCTAAGATGTAAGCTGGGAAAGAGTTGTGAAGATTTCGACCTATCTAACAGATTTGATCTTGATACTAGTGTGCCTTTGCTGGTCGACGGTGACTTCTTTTTGGATGCTCTGGATGCCAAACTTTTCCCTGGAATTTCGTCCTCAGTAAAAACACACAATGGCAAGTATCCGTGGGTGTAGGAGGCGCTGATATTTACCCCTATATTTCCAGGCTTTCAAGAAGCCCAGGAGCGTTCGGCCACTGCAAAGCTCGCCGCTATCAAAAAAGCAATGTTGGAGAGAAGTACCTCACTGGTGACGCTCACTGGGCACAGTCTTGGTAAGTCTCATAGTTTATGATCGATGAAACAGGTACCATTTACGTGCGTAATTCATCAGGTGGCGCCATCACTCTCATCGACGCTCTTTACCTCTCGATTAATCTGCCAGCCGCTACACTCAAAGTTGTGACCCACGGAATGCCTCGTGTCGGGAACCCCGCGTTTGCGACTCTAATGGACTCAAGGGTAAGCAAAATACTTTGTTTTGTATCGTTTTTCGAGTGCTTATTCGACTTCGATAGATCAAAGACTTGACTCATATAAACAACGAGAAGGATATTGTTCCTATCGTCCCTGGGAGATTCTCGGGCTTCGCTCATACATCCGGTAAGACAATTCAACCTTTTTCATGATTAAACCACTTATTCTTCTTCTCAATACAGGCGAGAAACACATTCTTTCCCCTGGAAACTGGGTAGCTTGCACAGGACAAGACAACACAGATTCTCAGTGCACAACTGGAACGGTTTCCAACGTTTTAGTCGGTGACCTTAACGACCATGGTGAGTACATACGTAGTTGAATATTTCTACTTAGCGTAATCAATAATATCCCTCAGGTGGCCCGTACGAAGGCGTCCCAATCGGCGACTGCGATGATTGAGTCGCAGTATCAAAACAGCTATATTTCGTTCTTTTCTCTCGGGCTTTTGTGATGTCTATACTGGAATTTTAAGAAAAGCTGTGCCTCCACCGTCCTATGCAATGAATGAGAAAGTTTGCTCGTCGGTTACTGTTAGCATTGTCACACACACGACAGAGGCGGTATCCTGTTAACCTTCAGTAAGTGAGAACATACAGTCACTGTACACGGCGACCGTCAAGCTACATACCTGATACTCAACGCGAGTTAGGGAAACTCGGTCTCACTGATACTTCAGCCAATGGACCGCAACTCATTGACATACTATATGCGCTCCTCTTACACTGAGATCAAGAGACTATAATATCACAAGGCAGAAGATCTCCTTGAGGCTCAGCTAACACTGCAGGATACCCAAAATTGGTTCGAAAATAGTAGTGTTCAGACTTGAATTGAGGCTCAGTTGAGGTACCAGTTGAGGCCTAGGTCTGCCAACTCTGAGCGCCCCTACTTGTGAGTGATCTTGCTTTGAACTCTTAGAAAGACCAAATGCTACCGTGCTAGTATTCGATGGGTGAGTCGATCCAAGGAAGAATTGAGAGCCGGCCTCGCCACTTGCGCAAGTTCCTCCACTCTCCCTGCCGCGATGTGCCGAGCTTGCGACCAGCTTGGTAAGTTGGCTACCAATGGGCTTTAAAACGTGTTTCAATATTGGGAAATCTTCTGGGGTACAATGTATGCGCCCCCCGCTGTCATCCTAGTTAACTAAGTACATAGGAGTTTTTAAATAAAAGGTAGAAATATTCGAGTTCGCTAGTTTTTCATGACGGCTACTCTCCTAACAGTACATATAACCTATCATTTACCCTATCATAGATCCTCCCAGATCATATAGAATTGGTAGTTGCGAGGAGGCACGTTAGTGCACCGGCCTACGGGGGGGATCGCGACAGCCTGCGATCCACATCAGATAAGCAAACATAGTACCAGAAACGTTCAACATACAGCGGACGAGTTGTTCTGCCGGGAGTCATCGATTTCTACCAGTATTATACTCTCATGAATGTGAAAGTGGGCGATAATCGTTTTTCCAGTTAAGTCTGCCTTGTTACGGTAGACCAGTTGGCCTTGAAACGAGCTTGTGTCTAGTAAAGCGTTCCATCAGTAAATGGAAAGAAATCTAAAACTCATCATTCAAATTCTCACTAGAAGGGAGGCAATCTTCCCCCATTATCTTGAACTGTAGGTTTAGGCTTGGGACATTCATATGAGTAAAGTACCCGTCTGAGTCAAGGTGGATGCTGCACTGAGCAATAGAGCTATTGTGATGTATTGAATCGTGATATCGCGGCATGGTTGAGAGAAGCGCGCTCGCGGGTGGTGTTCGTATGCTGTGAGTAGACGAGAGGAGAGCATAGGTCTTGCCCGCATATATCCTCCACCATGATTGATAGGCGCCCGAGAATCAGCGAGGTGCTCGTGTGATTGACCAGTCGGGTTGAGGCATGGAGCCTCCGGTTATATGCCACCGCAATTACAGCCAACCCCATCTGTTCGAGACTCAGTCAAGAGTACGCGGGAAAGGAAAACCCTTTCGGCCAACGAGCGACAGCGAAGGTGGGTTATGACGCAAACGCTGCAACAACTCACGCCAAAAATATAACAAAACCTTTACCAAGAGCCTCGAAGCTCATGATTCCTGACTTCAATACCTCCGTTTCTCCAATGCAACATCGAACGAGCACGCTCTACTCGTCACCAGTATGACACTCGCTGACTAAGCGCTCAGGGTAACATCCAACCAGATGATAAACAGCCTCATTGTCCGGCGGCCCCTGACTGATCCCATCCACCACTCCTACGAAATCGACCGTGATGCTTCATGGCTCGCTTCCTGGACACCAATTTGTGTAAGACTGGATTGGTATGGCTTTGACTGTCGCAAGCTTGGACCTTCTTATAAAAAAACTCCCCGTCCCGCTTACCCCTCGGTTTGGAGACCAACACCGAGCTCCAAAACCAGGAGAATTAGAACAAGCTCAAGAGCTCAACTGAAGTCACATAGTACTTATCAATTGACTGGACGGAATTCGGCTGACAAAATTTCTTGGTACTATGTTCTGGGGAGGAATGACCGCCCGTTTCGTGTTCTGCTCACTTAATGCTCTTCCTATGTATGAGGACACGCGCCAAGCGAACACTTGATCATCATAACTTTCAGGCGCTATCTAAGCGACCTTCACGCTTAAATCACACCATAAAGCTGTTTCAAAGCGGAAACATCGACCATTCCATTCACGCTTCTTTGAGATCGACGTGCCTCGTACGTGGTGAGATCGTGTCAATCACCCATCTGAGACATCCTAGCTGCCGCGGGATCCACTGATCAAATCTACACGGCAAACCCCCCCAAATCACGGATCAAATGTCGGGCTTCTCATTTCAGCCCTCCCATTCTGAGACCTAGTTCTACCGTACCCTACTTGGTGATTTTGACTACGGTTTCGACGTTTGGACTCGCACGCGATGCTTGGCTGTGGGGATTCAAGTCTGAATGTCTAGTTTCTCGTTATGCTAAATCAAACTATACCTCGGCGTTGCTCGTAAGCTTGACGTCTTGAGTTCCTCCCCGCGCATAAAGAGCCGCTATGCCTCGCGGCAAATAAAGCAGCAGTCCTAGCAGTCCTGCTTCTGTGGATTGGCCGCCTCGAGTGACTATGGTCGCTAGCATTTTCCTTGGTGCGTTTCTTGGTGCGGCCGCTTCTGTGGCCTTTCCTCTCTTGCATCGGCGCGGGGCCGTCACCAATCTCACGCCTGACCAAATTTCCGCCTATAAGCCTTATGCGTAAGCAGATTCTATGCTACTATATTAGCTTCACTTTGTACAAATCCATTATTCAATCGTCTAGCTTGTTCTCTCGAGCTGCCTATTGCCCGGCTAATCTGACGGCAAATTGGACTTGTGGGGGTATGTGAAACTGTATGGTATATTATGATCTGTTTTGAACTGTCTCACATATATAGCTCCGTGCACTGATCTTGCCGAATTCGTTCCTCACGCATCTGGCGGAGATGGTATTGCTACGCCGTATTGTAAGGAATGACTTAGATCATTGGGCTCATACATCTGACTAGCCACTCTTCAGGGTATGTTGGATACCACCCCATTCACCACTCAGTTATCGTCGGCAACCAGGGGACCGATACCTCTAAATTGTTGGTGATAATCTTTCACTCTGTACTCCACTAACTTTCCTACTCCAGTGTACCCTTGCTAATCGACCTTAGCATCCAGTTGAAAGAACTTGATCCTGGTCTCTTCCCTGGAGTTCCGCCGTCGGTTAAGATACATACTGGTAAGTGATACTCTATGTTAAAGTCTGCTAGCCTCTTCACATATAGCGCTTCGATAGGTTTTGGGAGGGCTCAAAAACGTTCAGCGGTCGCAAAGCTCGATGCTGTCAAAAAGGCCATGTCAAAACATGGGACCAACCATGTGACGCTTGCGGGACACAGTCTCGGTAAGCCCGTGCAGATCGTGCTTCAACGATTTTATACCTTATGATTGCATTCATTCTTGCATCAGGCGGTGCAATCTCCTTGATCGATTCTCTCTTCCTCTCGATCAATCTGCCTGACGCAAAACTCAAAGTTGTAACTCATGGAATGCCCCGTGTTGGAAATCGCGAGTTTGCGAACCTTGTGGACTCCAAGGTAAGCTTCGTTGTATACACCTATCAGTATGCTAAGTTCTGGGACCCCAGATTTCAGATTTAGCACGTATCAACAATGGGCACGACGTGATTCCTATCGTTCCTGGGATCCGCCTGGGGTTCACTCATACTTCAGGTCAGCTATTTACCTTTCACGAAACGATATCATGCTGACGTTTGGTCATACTAGGTGAAAAACGGATTATTGATCCCGGTCGCTGGATAGCATGTGATGGCCAGGATAATGAAAATGAATCATGTACCGCTGGCGCCGTATACAACATTCTTTTCGGGGATATTGATGACCACTGTAAGCTTGCTTACACCACTAAATTCCGACTCAAAACTGATCCTAAAGTTAGCAAGCCCATACGATGGCGTCCCAGTCGCTGGATGCTCTTGAGTCCCCGTAATGGTTACGAAAGTATCCTATCATTTCATCTGGGTGGTTATTGTGTTATCTGGGGAAACTGGCTGTATCGGTACAATTTGGGCATGGTCCACTCATGCCAATTGCTTGTAGTGAGCGACCTTTGGAGTGGGATAGTATTAGCTGTATGAAGCTCTTGCAGTCGTAAAAAAAAACTGTGCCAAAAATGTTCAAAACAGTTCTTCACCGACTTGGTGGAAAATTACAGAGCAAGCATGGAGAGTTTAGACGCATATATGAATGCACGACAGTTGTATGCGTCGACTCTATGCTCATTCGACTCCGAAAAACACGGCTCCTACTATACTACGTGACGAGCGGACCAGCTTAAAAAATAATTGAATTGAGTATCACCTGCTATATGCGCTACGCTAGTCAGCTTATCAGCAGATGGAGTACGTATTCTGCATGGCGAGAGGTTTATGCTCTATCATCAGAGCCTATCACTCTAATTCATTTCGCCTGGCTGCTGCTCTCCACATCCACATAGCCGCTAACTCAAGCCATCATGCAACGGTACAATTTAATAGCCGCGTGTCCAGTCCTCTCATGGCTTACGGCAGAGTGAAATGGACGATTGTTGAAGGTGAAGCGGGTTTAGAGTAGGAGCTAGGTGGAAGCCGAGACCAGGGCGTTGGGGACTCTATGGTACGAGCCGAGAATGATGCTAGAAATGATAGTGAATTCCTCGAATTGGAGGGTTATTTAGCCCTCTGTTATAGCTATATGTAAGACTAGAGTCTTAGCTTAATCGCATATACATGGATGCGCCAAAGGCGCATTGCGGCGCGCCAGGAGTCCAGCTGCATGAACATCTCTTCCGACCATATCTGGATAATTTTTTACCCTCTGGTGCTCACCATACGCCTTATCTTGGACCCGATACTCGACAGAGCACCTCAGACAGCGGGCGATGTAAGTGCAACTAAAGGTTTCGCCCATCGTACGAAAAAAGTTTTCGCCGGAGCTATTCCGTACCATCGCAAACATACCGGAAGTCGCTCCGAGCACTATCTCATAATTCGTACGTAGAGGGGCTATTTTTGCGGATTGTATAATGGTGAAGGGCGAACACCATTATTGTGCGACGACCTTCGTATGTAGCTTCGTAAGTTGATCTTATGCAGTTATTTGACTGCCACAGGGGCAAAGGAGTAGGATGTCGAGCTTAGTGTATAGATAGGGGCACGTCGGCTCGGTGGATACTCAAAAGAGTGTTTAAAGTTACTTACCGGCCGTTGGACTAATCAACTGATTTGCAAGTTGGCGCTTTTCCTTAGGGCCCGGCATGGGCCGCCCGTGGGCACCCGGCGCCTGCCCAGCGCCTATTTTGCGTTACCAAAGCCCTAAGTTACCTATCGCAAACGCTGTATTTTCCACAGCGATACTCGGAGAGAAAGCTTACATAGGTACCCCATGCCACTTAAAGTATCTTGAGAGCTGGCACGAGGCTTTACAACGAACTCAGAAACGAAGACGACCATTGCTGGTGGTTATGGATAAGCGCGAAAGTGCGCTTTTGGTAGCGGTAACTGCCCACGGGCGGCCCATGTTGGGCCCTACTTTTCCTGGTGATTGAAGCTACTGGCCAGTTCCATCTTAGTCCAAATGGGGAAGGTAGATGGAGCCACCTCGTGTCGCCATGCGTGGACGAGCTTATCACCGCTTGCGGAGAGGGATGCACTTGACCATTCCCACTCCCACTGTCGCCAGTCGACTAGGTTCGTCCCTCAGGCTATCACTAGGCTATCATTTTGGATGTGTCTGACGTATAAACTACTGCAGTATTCCATTTCACTCTTGAAGTTCGTTGATCGACCGACATAATGCTAGAAATCGCTTCGCATATCCTTCCTGCGATTTCAGAGTTTGGGACTATGGTCGCTGCGCCGATCTTAGCGGCTGCGTTCTTCGTAGCGGTTGGTGGTGGAGCGTTGGATGATACGATTATTGGTGTCGAGGGTTCGTTAACCTCGCCACCACTATGAATAGACTCGAACTAACTTATTACGAGTTTAGAATCGCTTTTCCGATGGTGGAGGGAGCTATTCCACAGGAAGCATCCTCTACTTATTACCGTAGACGGCGACAAGAGCACTCGCCATATGGGAGTCCGTGATGACCCACCACCTTACGCCTCTCCAGTCGAAGGCGAACAACTCGAATTGACCTCTCGCAAGGAGCGAAGGAGGACGATGGCCGAAGAGGCCGTAGCAACCTTTGGTACAAAGGCTGCATCGAATTCCCCTCCCCGCACTGGCCCGCCGCCGACTAGCCCTCGTGTGATCGGGACGAGGCGAAGGAGGAGTAGGGGAAATTCGCGTGTCGGTGTGGAGCTTGAGGCTTTCTAGAGCTGGACTTTAGGGACGAGTGAGGAAGTTATCGTGCTATGGAGTTGTTTTCATTTTGGAATTGGGTCAAATTGTCTGCTCGCATTGCGCAAGTTTTGGATCAATGTATCAATACACGCTCGAATGTTCATTGCTTTCTTTCTGAGAGCTCTAGTGTGAGAACTAAGGGGTAGAGGGTGTGCAGTGGGTTATATCTTTTAATGAATCTCCGCAACATGAGTTGGACGGAGCTGGGGCAATTGAGTCGATGTCGAAGGGGCGGTCAGTCACGTGGGGATTTCTCATGACCAGCGCTCGGCAACCTCCCCGCATTCTGGTTCCGACCACCAACCTCTTTCGTCATTGCAGCCACTTTAAAGAAATGCTCGATAATTATGGAGGTTGCAAACCTGTGAGTACTGCTGTTAACGGGTGTAGATTCTCTGTCATTCATGATATCTACAGCACCACGACTCCTTTACACTCATCTTGTCATCAGGACTTATAATTGGTTTAATTCTTTCGTACTTGCCTCAAGTGAGTTTGTTCATCTGTTCCTTGTTGGCGTATGGTTGATGTCGTATGTTTTTAGCATCTTCGTATTATCAACGCGAAATCATCAGAGGGACTTAGCCCGTGGTATCTTCTGCTAGGCAGCACGTCGTCCGCAGCTGGCTTTCTCAACGTGTGAGTTCTGCCCGTCCTTTCATGTTAGGTCGCTATGCTGACAATATCCATTGACTAGAGTAACTCTACAATGGGGAGTCATCAAATGTTGTAAAGAACTAGTGAGTCACCTCAACGCGTCACGTACTGCGCTAACAAATCTCGCCAGTCCAAAGGCGCTTGCTTCGAATCTGTACTCGGCATAGTCCAAGTCTTCTTCCAATGGTTCATGTTCTCAGCCATGTACGTCCCCCACCTGCGTCATCCCCTCACCGACCACTGACTTGGTACTAAGCTTTGTTTTGTACCTACTCTATTTCCCACCTCATCTCAAATACGTCACCGTCAAGCCGCAGCCGCACCCTGGCCATCCGGCTCGATGCGACTGCGAGACGTGCGAGCTTGCGCGCAAGGGCGAGTATGAAGAGTCGACGAGCGAGTGGAAGATGAGTGTGGTGTTGGCGTGTGTGGTTGCTGCTCATTTGTACGTATCTGCTCCCGTCGTTATTTGTGTCTATAACTGAACATTCGAATCATTTAGCCTCATCTCGCTCTTTACCACCTTTTTCATCGTTCTCTACGATGACCGTGCACCCGGTGACCACTCTTCCCCACCCGACCCACGTATTAGCCTTTGGGCAACGTTCCTCGGGTTGTCCTCGACTATCTTGTGCGCGATTCAGTACACGCCGCAGCTGTATCGAACATGGCACGCCAAGACAGTAGGCTCGCTCAGCATTTTGATGATGTGTATTCAGACGCCAGGAGCAGTATTGATGGTTCTGAGTATTGCGTTGAGGTGAGCATATCCTCCACGAAGGACTTTCCCCTCCTAGCTCTCTCGATTGATTACTCACAACTTGCCTTTTACCAGGGAAGGCACAGATTGGACGTCCTGGGCCATGTTCGCAATGGCCGGGTTCATGCAAGGTCTCTTGCTCACCATGTGCCTATTCTGGAAACGGCGCCAAGCCCGACTCGGGATTGACGATTACGGTCGGCCTTTGATCAACGCCGACGAGCGCACGCCGTTGTTGGTCGATCAGTCGTCGTAATATGAAACGAATATCCGCCGATAAGAGATGGGTGTATCGTTGATTTGGGACGGGTTTATCGTTGATAGGAAACGGAGTGCTGCTATTAGGAACCGAATGCCGCTTTGATAGGGAACGATGATAGGAAATGGAGTATCGCAGATAGGAAACGGATTGCCGCTAATGGGAAACAGACTACCTCGTACGCTGTGTTTGACTTTTTGCCTTCTCGGAATACCGAGCCGAACGTATAACCCCTCTCTCTAATTTATCCTATTGTCGTCGCGCGGGGACCTCATTTCAGAGTTTTAGTTGAAACTTGAGCTAGCGTGGAGCTGAGATACTTGGCTTGTCTGAGCGAGAGTGAGAGCGGGTGCGTCCGGCTCGGTTGTGCCGGTATGAGCGCCACCCAGTGCGAAACTTGGTTTAGAGGCTTGCAGTTGACCACAGCCCAAGAGATGATCAACCAGCTGGCCATCAACTGTTAACGACAAGCATGTTTTTCTTTCTCTCTTCCATTCGTCAAACGAGAATGAGAGTTCGGGCCCGATTTCATCATAGTGCGCGCATTCAATCAATTGAGGACGCTCATCCTCCATTTTGACCCCCTGTAAAATCAACCAGCAGACTAATTCCACTTCCTAAAAGCGTGCATACGCAGTACGGGCGTCTCTCTCCACACCTCGATCCATGATCCTGAGAACAAGAAAAAAACACCGGGGCGAAAAGTCTACCAACATGGCTTTTTCGCTCTCACTCCTCATTCGGGGTTGGATTGATGAAAGTACAGCAAGTAATCAACTGTATGATGGGCACACGCCTCGCGCAAACCCCGTGTTCTTATTTTTTACGTCGTGTTCAAATCCATACACGCGTCGTGGGTTTTTCTTTCTGGCAAAGCCGAAAAAGCGTTACGTGTTATCGATGACACGAAGAATGATTGGGATGATGATATCATAGTTAATAGAACATGAGGGGAGTGCGGAGATGGGGAGAGAGAGGGAGCTAGTAGTACAAATTCTTCCGTTGGGAACCGAAGAGATCATATGAATCGTGAACAAGTGCATGATAACCAGTTGAAACGAGAACATATATAAGAGAGAACAGAAAGAAAACCGGGGGATAAATCGTGGATAAGGGTAAACAGAGCGCATTAAGCGCGCAAAGAAGGAAATACGTAGAATCGTCAAGATCGTTTGTCGTAAAAAAAGAAATAAAATGTATCAAAAGAGTCGTTCCAGTCGTCCAGAGGATCCAGTCGTTCAAGTCGTTCAAAGAAAGCGAATATTAATGTTTAATTTGAGGTGAGAGTTGTGTGCGCTGCACTTTCAGTCGAGTCGGAAGCGAGAAAAGGGCCTGATAGGGTGCGAACGTGGTAAAAAAAACGTTCAGTGGCTAGAGCGAGCATCCTTGAGGAGTTCGCCGATACACTGAGCGACGACGTTCACGCCGTACCGGACCTTGTCGCGCTCCGAGGGCTCGACGCTGTTGATCCACTTGTCTTCCCATTGTTCGGGGCGCCTGTATCAACAAACGCATAGCCACTTAGCTCCCATTCGTGGCTTGCATACATCAACTGTTGCTACTCACCACAACGACAGCGCACTCTTCAACCTCTCTTTCGGACTCCGATGAGGCGAATGGTTCGGAGACAACAAAAACTTTTTAATCCGGTCGGGTGTGAGGGATCGAGGCGAGTCGGGCTGGAAGCCGACTGGCCAGGGCACGTTGTGGAACGTGAGTGGCGTCGTCGGCGCGGACGGGATGGGCGATTGGAGGCCGGCCCAGCGACATTCGTAGGCTGTCCAGGCCGCGGCGGTGCGCATCCGGTCGTCGGATTGGACGGTGCTGCGGGTACGTTCTCGGTGGTGGTCTCGCTCGACTGCGCGCTCTGCACGTTCCCGGTCTCGCTCTGCACGGTCTCGGTCTCGGTCTCGTGGTTCTCGGTCTGCGCGCTCGCGCTCTCGATCGCGCGGTTCCCTCTCACGGTCCCTCTCACGGTCTCGGTCCCGGTCTCGATCCCTCTCCCTCTCCCTCTCGCGCGGTCGACTGATATCCTTCTCCTCGGCAGGCTGGTACGGTCGTGCGGCAGCAGTAGCGGGTCGGACGTTGGCGGCAGCAGTGACAGGTCGACTGGTCGGGACTGCGGCAGAGGGACGTCGTTCGCGGACAAACTCGCGGGAGGAGATGGGAGCGGCGGGGGCGGGAGCCGAAGAGGGGACGACGTTGGACGGACGGCGTTCACGAATGAATCGGTCGGCGGTGGTGGGGGGCGATGAGACGTGGGATGAGACCTTAGTCGGAGGGGATGTATGCAGAGTCTTGGTCGAATGACGACGATCGCGCGGGGTACGTTGCAGTTCTTCGGCGGGAGGTTCAGCGTCGACCGCGGCGGTGCTGGGACGACGACGGGCAGAGGCCGCAAGACGACGACGACACTCCAAGCCCATGGCCGACACACGATCGATCCGCTCCTGGACCTGCGCCTCCTCGTGCCTCCAGATCTGCTCGGCATAGTCCCACGCGGCTCGCGTATGTCGGTCCGAGCGAGAGGTGTTCGCCTTGGAGTGCGCGATCCGCTGGACCTCGCGTTGGAAGACGGCCTTTTCGTGGGCCAGACGAGCGCCGACGGCGTCGATGGACTGGAGCATCCTGTTCTCGTCCTTGGCGATCTGGTGTAGGAGCGCGTCGAGGTGTGTGCGCGGGCTGAGCTGGATCCGGTCCCGCAGTTGCGAGAGGCGTTGGCCGAGCATGACCACGACGGCCTCTTCGTGCTCGATCTCGTCTTCTTCGCGGTGGAGGGCAGCCCATGTACGGGCTACACCCTCTTGTTGTTGCCGCGCCCACATGTTGTAGTCCATCGCCGGCAGAGTAGCGTGTGGGAAGGCAGGGCAGGTAGGATGATAGGGGGGGGGGGGGGGTTACAGCTCAAGGCCGGGCTCGATCTGGGTTGGTTTTGTATCTGGGAGTGGGGCTAGCTTCGTCTAGGCTCCGATTTGAGCGAGGGCTCGAGGGAAGAACGTAAAGCTGTCTGCTTCGAAAAGCGGCCACGCAGTTGGGGGATGAAGGGGAGGAGAGGGCAACAAGTCCCAACCTCGCGGCAGCCTGAAGATGAAGGGGGGGACCCTCTGTCGGATCGCGCGCAAACACGTTTTTTTTGCTGGAGATTACCCGGGCTCGCCTCGTCTCACGCTGGGTTGAGATCCGCCTTGGAATGGGGGGATTTGGCGGATGACGATAGCACTGCCTCGCTGGATCAGTTGGCTACGTTGTGCGTCGCGCTCGATACGGACGGGGTGTCGACGCCATATGCCATATGTCGCCCGGATGAAATAGCGGAGTGCGGGCACGAGGCTGCAACGAGGCTTGACGGGGACACGTGACGCCCCTCCGGACGTTCTCGGTCCCTTGGCTCGCCATCGACCGCGTTAAACTTTTTCTTTGTGCTGCACGTCGGGCTCTGTGTACTCTTGTGCAGATTCATTCCGTTCATTTCGACCTCTTTGGGCCCGTCTCGGTCTATATTTGGATATCATGTTCCGCTCCGTCTTATGCGATCGAAATGACAGGATCGAACGTTGGAGCGGCTGATTCCTGGAGCGCACAGTTCGACTCCACGGCAACTCCACATCGGCATCACTTGACTACAATTCGCGTCGATCTTTCTCTTCACTACTCCAAATCCAAACGAAATTAAAATCCTCCTCGCTTTACGCGCTCCCCCCAAAATACCTCGGAAATAATTCTCAAAAAGAATATTCAAAACCGGGACTAAACTCGGGCCACGATCCGAGCAGATCGCCTCGCCTCTCCCATCCGTCCCGCTTCGATTCTGGTCCTCTCGTTCGTCATACTTGGTCCCACCCAATTACCAGGACGCGATAAGAACACAACATACACACGAGTCTAATTAACACTTGGTATGACATCGTTGAACTTTGAACGTAGCTCGAACCGAAACCGCGCTGGACCAACATTTTGATTACCTTGCCTTGATCGCTCGAGACCCCCACCTCGACCTCGACGAACAGTAGTTGGATTGAACATCCCCGAGGCTTACCCCGCAATTTTTGGGCCCCCTTCTCCTGTCTCTACTCGACGTATCCGGGAATAACCACGTTTTGTGCTGTTCAACAACGAATTGCATCGTCATAACGACGACCTGCAACCTCGAGCTCAACACGTCCTGCATTTATCTAGCTCTTATCATCCCCTCCTAGTCCTACTCTTGCTCAAATCGATCCGGCACATTCATCCTATCAACATTGGCCCTCTAACCACCTCCCTCGATCTTACTCTCTTGCTCGCACCCTCTTCGATTGAGCTTGGTTCTTCACTCTCGGACGTAAAACGAGTTAGTAGTATGTTCCTGGAATACAATCTACACTCTATTCCGGCTTCCCCGCATCCACCGAGGTCGCAGGGCATGCTCGACAAATTTAAGTTACTGACAACACAAAACCCATCGCGATGCGGGGAAATACGAACCCGATCGAATATCGTCTATCCAAACACATCTACCTCAAACGGCGATCATTTGCTTGGAACTATTTGGCCTGTACCGATGCCCTTTCCCTTTCGCCCCGACGATACGATACCCACCAGCCGAAATTAAATCCTCGAAACCCGACTGTGATCTCGTCATTTTGTCGTTCCCGCACCGGTCTGGTGTGGCGTACTCCCCGACAAACAAGTACCGAAACGTGCCGGAGGTCGGCATTATGATGAAACTTGCGATGTGGACCTGGGTTGGTAGTGGCGTTACGGGGAAACACGGGTGTTTCCATGTAAAGAGGGGTAGAGGATTATAGGTATGTGTTGCCTCTCCCTCGTTGTTGAGTGTTTCTACTGGGTGCTTAGCTTTCCACCTGGGTGACCATAGACACGGGGTTGGATTCACGTTGGTGCGCCATTTCCACGATGCTCTACTAGGGTGGCTAACACAACATCCAGCCCTGTTTCTGAACGATAGATAATAAACACGGGTTAAACCTCACGGTGTGTGTTGCTAGCATGGCTGTCCAGTTAGGTTGCTAAGCCCTATATCTCGAGTCCGGTTTTGATATACACGAGGGGACAGTAGGACGGGGGAGTCTAGGTACCAGCTCAAACAACCATGCTATTGGAATTTTCACGGGCTAATCTACGAGCGAAAAGCAGTTGGTTAGACTTGCTACTCGCCATTCGACTCCTGTTCCAGCCTAGACAATAGACATCCCCTATAACCTATACGGCCACGATGCGTTATATGGTCCAACAACCACGATGCCACTATACGACCTAACAACCACGGCCCGGATGTGGTTGGCCACGATGCGGTACGTACTGCGGGCAAGAACTAAACGGCCACGATGTCCCTCTAGTCGACCACGATGCCACATAGTCCACGCTCGATACCTATGACGTTGTCCCCATAACCCTCGGTTCCCCCGGCGCCACGGCCCGACACAATGTAAATAACCTGCCCATTCTGATTAATACGATATAATGCGTGGTTATAGCCGTTCGTTCGCCTGTCATGCGAAGGAAGATAGCCGTCGGGAAGTCTATACGCATCGTTTTGCTGACTGTACCAGCGTAATTCCTTACTCGAGGGCACAGGGGGCACAGCCAAGCGAGCCACATTGCCTGCCAGTGAGTCGTGACCAAGAACCATACGCACGCAAACCACAGTTCTTCTTCTCGACTCTAATACGGCTCGGACCTTGCGCACCACCACACCACTCCTCCCCATCGCTCCTCAAAAGCCTCGAACCTGCTCGTACCGTCGAGCGCGCTTAAGAGTGAATGCCTGGGCCCGAAAGCTGCTCGCTGCGATCGCCTCGCCCTCCACGTGCCCAAAATGCGGGGTTAGGGGTTCCCGGGTCTAGTTCCTGGGTTCGTTGCCTGACGATCTGAGACCGACCGGGGGGATCTCCATGTGTGAGGGGGATTGTCGGAAGGTATGGTAAATCTGTTCTTATTTCTCTGTGGAGGATAGGAGGTTGAGGGTACGATCGGGAGGTTTGTCAGACAGGATATATTATCGGATGTATGCGCGCATATAACAGGATTTTGATATCACATGAAAGCCATGGAATATATGTCACCACATGTCTTCTCTCCTAGCGGTGGAATCTCAGGTTGACGAGGCCGAGGAGTTACGATAAGTTGATTTGTGGTATGGCTGGAGTGAAAATGGGTAAAGTGCGCGTCTGCAGGATCGAAGTAATCGGGTGTTTCCACCAGCCTTTCTACACGCATGATGAGTGAAATGACTGCGACTGCGCAAAAAACCAATGGCCAAGAGCCTGATTAGATGTGGGTTCGCGAGATGATGTGCATGATGTGCAAGCGTCGCGGCGAGTATAGCAAGCACTTTAGCGCTTGATCCAGCCATCTACTGTCTGACCTCAACTCCAGTGCCACACCGACCGCATTAGTTCACCGGCTTCTCAGTGACCTTGAAAAGAAATATGAATGAGCGGCGAAGCTGGAAGAACAACCGGGCCGTGGCGGTTCTACATCGAGAGCGATAGGTGGAGTCGCCTAGCTTATTGGGTGGGTGGCGTTTCCTTGAAGCACATTTTTGTGACTCAGTTGCTTTCGCTCCATATGTTCCTCTGCTCCCCAAAACAGAGTGCGGCGGGTGGGGTGCAATAAAGTCTGAAGGTGACACAAGGTATCACGTGACCATTCTCCTCGTCGTTACGGGCGTCGCCTGCTGAAACCCTGTATTGTTTCAGTGCTCCTCACCGAAAGCAAGGTATTAGAAGACCATAAGGCCAATAGAACAGAGCTTCTGGGGCGTTGGAGTGGGAAGGTGGGGATGAATTCTCGATGCTGAGTGTATGAATGTTTTTTTCAGTTCTTTCAGCCTCCCGAGGTCCCCCACAGAGTTTCTAACTGAACAAAGAGCGCAAAAAGCATGCCATGAGCCGGGATTGAACCAGCGACCTGTAGATCACGTGATGTTAAGCGCGGAATCCGCGGAACTTTAGTCTATCGCTCTCCCAGCTGAGCTATCACGGCTTACGTATGATTCCCAAAATATCTTGTGTATAGCCTATCACTGACGCGACTAAGCGCCCCAGAGACATTGTGTAATATTTAAAACTGTGTATAAAACCAGCCAGCCTAGTCCGGCTATATGCGTATACTGGATTAATGTACCTTTATGCTAGGACACAGCGTATTCCTGCACCAGCAAGGCCGCGATTTTGGAGTTCAATGTTGTCTGTAAGTACACCAATAATGAAACTCGCGAGTATTTGTCATTACGAGAAACAGAAAGAGCACGAAATAGAATTAGGAACGGAATGAAGAATGTGTATGTAGTTCCAATAAGATGCGCAAAACCACAGGTTGTGTTTATGCGCGTCCAACCATTGCTCCCGAGCTTATTAAAGTTACCCCGTAAAGGCTCACGCGCTAATCGGTGCTCGAGTAGCCGTGGTCGGCAGATACTCCCGGTGCCTTGATCACCATGATCCTCCTCGGAGACATCAAGCGCCGTCTATTGGGCGCCATTTTACTGGCTATATGCGGTAGTATCACCCTCTAGGCGGCTTCAGGTCTTGGACTCGGGCCACAAGTATTTAGCTGCTAGGCCGCCTTTCGAAACTTCCAGTCTGAAATTGCCCTTGCAGTTCGATACTCAGCTCACTATGACAGAAGCCGCCTCCACTCCTGAGCTCGGTTCTCTATCTAACCTTGGTGATAACAGGGAAGAATCTGCGCAGCGGTAAATACCCATTAATACTTGAATCTAC
>WSTH01000736.1:5818-16539 GCA_019616345.1 Ceratobasidium sp. 395
ACGCTCCCGACCGGTCGACGCCTTTCGAGATCACGTTCAAAGCTGTTGACGATTTGTACAAAGAGGGAAAGTTTGACAAGGTCCGTGCTACCAGTCTCGACGGTGCATAGGGGTTGATCATAAACAATTTACGAATTAGCTCGGTATCTCGAACTACATGGCGTACGAGCTAGGTTCTGCTTAGCCTAGAGACTTGTCGTTGATTACATGCTGTCGTTATAGGTGGGAAGTCGCCGAAGTCGTCGGATTATGCCGTGCAAACGGGTGGATTCAACCAACAGTCTACCAGGGTATCTACAATGCAGTCCATCGCGCCGTTGAGCCCGAGCTTCTTCCATGCCTGCGCAAATGTAAGTTCAGTTTCCTGGTCAAACGCTTGGCACTTACGCTAGCTGGTTGGTGCGTGTAGTCGGCATCGCCTTCTATTTGGTAAGACACTTAAGATTGGTTTCCTATATGCGCGAAGCTAAACAACCACGTTTTATAAAAGTATAACCCTCTATGCGGTGGCTGGCTTACGGGCCGTTTCAAGAGCATTGCCGACTCTGCGGAACCAGGGTCGCGGTTTGACTCCAACCGCACTGATAGTCAGACCAAAAACTACAGGTGAGTGGTGATGCTCATCGTACATGCTTGGTTTTTCGTTAAATCGCAGCAGAGCTCGATACTGGAGAGAAGAGTACTTCCGCGCTTTAGAGATCATAGATAAAGCTGCACAGGCCCATGAACTTACCATCGCCGAGTGTGCATTGCGCTGGGTGAACCACCACTCCATGCTGAAGCCGTGAGTGAACCATGGCTCTGAGAGTTGAGAGTTGCCGAGGTAACTTGCGCATAGTGAGTACAACGATGCGGTTATCATCGGAGCCAGCAGCCAGCGCCACATTGAATCGGTGAGCACACCTTAGAAAGTCTGATCTGCTTCGGCGTTTTGATATCTCGTTGCTTAGAATTTGGTTGACCTCGAAAAAGGTCCCTTGCCAGCACCTGTTATCGAAGCACTTGACCGGGCGTGGGAGGTGGTGGCACCGTCGGTACGCAAGTACTGGCATTGAGGCAAGAAAGCATCCAAGGAGATCAAGTTGAAGTTACTATGAAGTAGCTAACTTTCTGGCCGCGTTTTCTAATATAATGAATCCGGTGTTTTCAGGTAAAGATAATTGAGATGGTAAGACGACTGGGGTGGCAACTATACATCTAGCGGAATCGGAGCGAACAGAGAATATATATGCAATATCAGCAACGGATGTCGGCGCCATATCATCACACCCAATCAGAAACCGTGCAGTTTGATGGTTGCCTGTTTGAACTTGTCAAGCGGCGTGACATCATCAGTCATATAGCAACACACCTTTGGGATACCTTCGTCGGTCAAGAATGTCGAAATCTTCAGACGCTGATCACCTTGGAGCTGAATGACTTTGCCGAGTTCCTCGTCGTCAACTAAGGTACCATTACAAGCGAATTCCTGCGAGGCCAGATTAACGAACGAAAAGGTGTTTAAAAACTCGGACGCACCTTCTTGAACGCCTTTAACAACTTCTTTGAGTCGTATTCTAGCAATGATAAAAGTTGTTTTAGATCTTCCCGATCAAACAAGTGCAACGACTACATACCTTTGGGAAGGCCTTGGAGGGTGGTGAGAGTCTTGCGACCGTTACGTTGCTGAATTCGGATGTGAATATAGTTCTGCTGGGATCCAACACTGGATTCCCCTAGAGCGTCACCCTCGTCCGCAAAGGGGTCTGATGTATCGAGTCAGCCACATGCGGCCTGAACCAATCAGGGAAATAACACACCGTATTTCGTGAAGTTCTGAACGCTCATAAAACGCGAGTAGCGAGAAGTGTGACGATAAATCGAGAAGTGGGGAGGAGAGTGGTCGCAGCTTGAGAGGTCAGAGCGTGCACGCAAGGACTATATACACTTCCTGGTGGCTGTGCGCGGGGGAGTTTCTAACTTTTTCCTAGTTCTGACTCTCTGCTGCCTGACTCCATCATGCCAGCACCGCAACGGCCAAGCAAGTCCCGGAAGACTCCCAGCTTCAAGTCTCGACATCTGGATCCCCATCGAGGTATGTGCTGTGTTATTTCCCTCACTCTGATTCGAAGTCTTATTTCTAACACAGCCAGACAGCTCAAGAAAGAGTGGCTTGCAACCCAAAAAATAAAGGCTGCGTATAGGGCTGAAAAACGTCGCCTGAGACTGCGGGAGCCCACAGCATCGACTGACGGCCATGCTCGCCGCAACCCTACCGTCGAAATAGATGGCGTTGCGGCCGAGGCACAATCGCCGGATGAGGCCATTTCGGAACATGGCTCAAGCGACCGGTCCCCGATTGGCAGCGATTATAATTCACACCCTATCATAAAGAACACTAAAACTGTCAAGCACCAGGAAGAATCCGACGCAACTCGCCTCAAGGGGAAAGAGAAGAACAAGGGAAGGGGAAAAGAGAGGGGGAAGGAGGGCGATTCTTTGACTCAACCTACTGCTGCTACGCCATCGTTAAGGGAGATGGCTCGTGAAGCCTACTCTCCTGCTAGCTTGCATACACACAAGAGCAATCCTCTCCACCGAAGGCAGTCAGGAAAGGACTATGCACGCCGTAGAGTGGAAGCGGCCGGTGCTCGCGAGGGACGGCCCACACCAAATGGGCGAGAGAAGGGCCGTGGCCAACCCAACATGGCGAAAAGAATGGGCGTTCTGCTCGAAAAAATCAAACGCGCGGTATGATTTCGGTCGCGGTTCGGGCATGGGACATTTAGATATTGCATTAAGGCCACTGCTATATCCCGTGTACATTATATTGTTTCTATTGCCTCCCATTCAGGCTCAATGTTACCCTGAATCAGGAAGTGTACTTCAAAATTTTACTCTTAGTTGAGTTCCAGTAATACAGCTTACCCGGTTATCCAGCTCTACCCAAGCTTTAGCTTCCGTGCCAAGTGCCCTAGCCCACCCCAGCCCAACAGCAGCCATCTTGCATATATTCGAACTATTGCAACTCAGGGTAAGGTAAATCTAAGATGAAAGACTAGTTGTGTACTCACGTCAATGTGCAGGCGGTTGCTAATAGTTCTAGGTCGTTACCCTCGTTCCTCTCATCGTCCCACAACTCCGAGATCAAGGCCATTTCGACTATCATACCCCGCGTAAGCCGTATTCTTTGCACTTCGGGACGACTCCTCCATTCCGACTGATTATATGCAGAAGGACTAGCCAGTTCCGCAAGTTCTTCAGAAACGGGCGAGACTGAACCGTCACCAACGCGCCCGCCATCAACGCCCCACTGTCGGAGTGAGTAGACATGCGCAGGAGTTCGGTTGATGAACTCGTCCAAGATGACAGGGTCGTCTGAAGCAACGTAAACATGCGGAACACCTGGCGGCCCTTGTTCAGCCCACGTCTTCTGAACGGCATCAATGTAGTTTTGAAGTGGCACATATCTGTCGGTGCCGGGCATGATAAACTCCCAGCTCATCGCTTGTCGGTCACCGCGTCGGATATGCATGCCCATGTAGTTTGTTACAGCAGCACTATCCGTTGTTGCCTGAATACGTCGACGTAGCTCCGACCGGGCTTCGCGAACGAGTTGTGCGTTCTTCTCGCTGAGGATAATAAAGGTCTCGAATGAATCGAACGCCCGGCCGAATATGGGCTTGAGCCTTGCAGTAGAACGGCTATATCTACGCATTCAAACGCGAGTTTAGTACGAACCGAAATCGAATGAATAAAAGACTGACGGGTCTTCAAATTCTTCGAAGAAGTCATGACCAAAATGAAACTTTGCTGTGAAAGGTGTTACAACCTGAACCGTTCAAAGGTTTAATCAGTTGTGAACGACAAGTAGTCTCCTAACTTACCCAATGCCTAAGCCAAACAATCAGCACAATTAGCCCAGAAAACAAGTTGTTTTACATACTTTGCAAGTCGTGGACAAGCTACAAGTTCCTCAGGTGGAGGTGGGAGGCACCCTGGCTCTGGTCCGGGTTGGGTTTGACGAATGTCCTTAAAGTGTGTTGTCCAGCTAGTCATGTAATCAGTACGCGCATCACATTTGGTAAAGCTTGACTTACTTGCCGCGAGTCCACAATCTGTCGTCAATCAAAAATGTTCTACCTTGCTAACGCGAGGTGTCAGACAAGTCTCGTGTAGGTACTATGACAAGGCGTACCTCTCTTGCTAGACCAGCTAGCTGTGCAATCAAGGCGAGGTCGGCCATCAGACCCCGGTCTCCATCGAACATGTAAGTAATAGTGCTTGAACAAACATTTTGTTTGGTGGTTGAGTGTATTACGTCTGCAACACCGCCTGAATATCCCTGAAGCTTAGTATTAGGCCGGGTAGCTTTTGAGTGACGACATTACCAGGTGGCTTGTACCAATATCCACCGTGGTGAGCATTCGCTTGTTGTTTCCAGCACTCAGTCCGATATTGTTCGGGGGTAAGGGGGAAGGTTGAATACCCTGAATAACTAATTACCGTAGCTGTGTGGTTATGAGATATGGTCTCGTTGGTAGCGGGTGCGCTACCCGAGACAACCGTAGAGTTTTGGATAGAGCTAGAATCTGGTGCGTGGTCGGGTTGAGGAGGCTCTGAGACTAGTGATTGAAGCGCATCGGGCCAGTTGATAGATATGATAATAAGTATACATACTACCACCGCGACCAAAGATCCGAGTATCAACGGAAGGTAACTAGCAAGTTCTCTAAGTCGCCAAGCCCGGGAATATTGTCGATAGGAGCGAGACCCAACACGCGCTGGATGGTGCGCTTGGAGATGAATATCATCCCCGAAGCTCGCAGAAGCCGAAGAAGCTAGTAGAGGTGCCAGTTGACTTTGTTGAGCAAGCGCGTATGACTCATTGACTCCGTCATTGAGATCGTCGGAGTCGAAGTCAATGGTTGCACTTTCGCGAAATGTTTGGCCGCCTGAACGGGAATGTGGAGTCCGGGGCACAAGACCGGAGTCGCTCGCTTGGCGAGAAAGTGTGCGAACGGAGGTAGAGCCAAGAGTGCTTGTACCAGAATCATCTGCTGGTAATCGAGAATAAGTTGGGTGGGACATTTTCCGAGGTTGTTGAGGCCAGCTCAAAGGTGCTCGGTTGGTCGGGTTTGGCGTGGAGCACGTAAGCCGGCGTTTGGTCACGAGACTAACAGCTCCCTCACCCCCACAACTTGGATCATCTATATCAGCATATTCACAAGTTTCTAATAGGCAACAAATTGAATCCCGAAAATCCCAATCAAAGCATATAAACACGGGGTAGAGAACAAGCATATTTTGGGGGAAACTCGTTGGGGCCACATGCCTTTTAGTTAAACTTCCAAGACACTCCTTGGAGCTTTCCAGTGCCTGTGGTAATCCCATAAGCAACACAGCAGAGGTGATGCTTGTATGGATTGACTCACCCAGTCCGGAGAACTGTTGGAACGCAGAAGGAGAGAGATCGATGTCGTTGTATCCGCAAGCACCGCAGCGGTCAACAATGCCAACTTTGATGGTTTTGCCGCCCCAGCTGACGTTCGCTGTCTTTCCGCAGGCTTGGCTATGATTCGGATTTCCATCTATCCGGTGCAAAGTTTAGATTGTACACATCTTCCGTGCCAATCGCCATAACACTTACCAACCATCATCTCTTGGAAGAGAGTAGTTCCTACAGCTGCGACCCATTCGTAGTCCTGATTTTGCCAGCCACAAGAACCGGTACCGGCGGATGGATTGTCTATTGTGGAAGTTTCATAAATTAGTGAATGAAGACGAGGAGCCAAGATTATTGGGGAGTTTCGACATACACCAGGTTGCCTGAAGTTATGGGTGAGTTGAATACGAATAAGAGTTAGGCTGCCTACTCACCCATCCATTGTGCACATCATAGGGGGCACGAGCAGCAAGATCGCTGGTAGTCTCGACGGGAGCTGCGGCAACAGAGACTGTAAGTCCGAGAGCCGAGACCACAAATACTGCAATTTGCGTGAAGGCGAGCATATCGAAGAGAGTCAAGTCTGTTTTGGGTAGGAAACTGTACGAACTTGTCGAAACTCATGGCTTGCAGCGAAGGTTCATATACGCGCGAACTTTCGTGTACGCTCGAGGTTGCAGCGTCCGAGATGCGCGGGCTCTCCTAGGCAAATGATGTCAGGACCAATACCTCTGTCCGTGCTTAGTGTAGTGCATATGGGATGTATGCGCCTCGCATACCGATCAACACGCTTAGGCTGAGTAGGCGCGGCCGGCCCGTCGAATGCATGTGAGTCTCAAGACTACTCTTACTAGCACACGTTACGTCGAACTCGACGGCTGGTCCGGGCAGGCGCTTTGTTCATAGGCTTTTAATTAGCGAGTGCGCTTAGTCTGTCCGATCAGAAGGCGAGGGCAGGCGAATGGGATTTCGCATGGCGGCCGAAGATTGACTACTACCTACGTGCGCTTTCTCATCAGAACTGAGCCAGCCCAACTGAAACCGCAACACGAATGCTGGGCCATGTCGTCGCTTGAGATATTTCGCCGGTGTTGAATCAGCCCATTCGCTAAAGGCTTATCCTCCGAGAGCATTGTATACCAAGCTATCGGTTCGGACCTGTCTCGGCCACCTCGGTGGTTGCTCGGGATTTATTTGTCTGTCCATCTTGGGTTTCAGCTGCTATCAAGTTGTAGCTTGCGCTGAAACAGTAAGCAATTGTTAGCCGCTCGTGTGGTCTCTGAAGCTGGGAATCCTTAGTTATGTTCTTTAGTATGGCATGTTATATATGGCTAATGAAGACAAATTTTAGTTAGAAACGCCTGTATTATGTGCTCTTCTGAGTAGTTGTTTGAATGTGATTTGTATACGTTGAGCGGATCTACATACCAGCCTAGCATACATTTCATGAGCGCGAGCGGTCAGCTAATCTGAAAGTTCTCAGGATCACACTGCCTTAGAAAGTCCATACACCTACATTTTTCAGGCCCGAACCCATAGCTATGGGAAGTAGTTATTCTCTTGTTAAACCTTCACGAAGTAGATAGGCGCATTTATGGCAGGGTCGACTCAACTCGTTTAGACACGCGAACCATGCGCATATATTCTATATATGGTGGGACTGCCTGCCGGGGAGTACCGCGGACATACGAAACAGGCCGCGCATGGTCGGGGCGTTCGCTTGCGACGCTAGGACATTAAGCGTACTTACCGCTTGCTATGACGCTCGTAAACCACGGGCACTCTGGCGGTAGAATACAACACGTATATCTAAACCAGACTTGACACGGTAAGGATACGGAAATACGTGTATAGATAGATGACTTGATGTGTCCGACAGGGAATGGAGCGTTCGTACGATTTTCATCGGACATCAGGCGTGGGGACGAATCACTAAGCGCGCCTTGGCTGATTTCTCCTGTTGGCATGTGGTCTTTGCTCAACTCAGTGAATATACGTGTGTACACACCTGTACCCAGTGAAGGTCGTTACACGGTCAAAGTTGACCAAACGCTCGGCACAGGTTTGCACAAAAAATCAGTACTTCGGTATTGTGTGGCTTCTATATTCAGATAGCAAGTACGATCCCGCAACTAAACTGTGTGCAGACAGAAGACATGTTAAAGCAGGGTGAATAGACCAAGCGTAGCTTACTCCAACTGAAGATATGGTGGTTGAATCCAGGCTAACCGCTCTTTCGCTTTTTATCTTTCCTATGTCGCTCTCCATCCGTCGAAAACGATTTTCTGTCCCCCGTCGCAGATAGAGCCTTCTGTTCCGTGGTAGGCTTTGGTGTCGTCGATTCGGTTTCAGGTCGTCTCCGGCTTTTGTTCTTCTCGGCCTTCTTCAGCTTTGCAGCTTTACGAGCAGCCTCCTCTGCCTTGCGAGCCTTCTTTTCCTCTCTGAATGCTCTGCGTTTAGCTTTAGCCTCCCTCCTGTCTGCTCTAGCTTGCTTGCGCGCAGCTTTTTCGGCCTTTCGTGTGTCTTTCCCTATCGACGCTTGAGTAACGTTGTTTTCAGGCAGGTTTGCATAAAGAGGAGTGGTTGGAGTAGGACATGAAAATGCCGCTCCAACTGTTGGCAAGGCCAGGCCGTCTATCATCTCTGCCGAGTCAATCGAGTCCAAGTTTGGCATCTCCTGAGTTACAACCGGTCCACGCACGAACCGAGAATAGAGCAGTTTCCGAGCGGCCTCTTGTTTTGCTCGAGAGATAAGAGATATTGACGGAGGCGGGGGAGATGATGATTTACTGGAGGAAGGGGTAGGAAGAAAGGTGGGTGGACGATTCGAAAGGATACCCGTCTGCGTTCTGTGGAATACCTGGAGGAGGTGAGTTCTGAATGTTGCGAGTTTAGAGTGGAAACTCACTTGCACAGGGGTTTCTTCTCGTTCGTTGCCGGTGGTTTCGTTGTCAGAGGGTATACTGAGCTTGATATACTTGGCTGCAACATCATACAAGCTGGAAAAAATCATAAAGGCATTCGCGTATAATGTGAAGATAGACTACGCACTGGTCCCAGAATGCAAACGACTCGTCTCTATCCTTCCCAATCCCGCCCAGCGTCTTCTTTTGAGCGATTATAATAGGCCGGGCACGTCCTCCCGCTTTAAGAGGGTGCCCGGCTCCTTTCCATCCCTGTTTGACCAGGTGGCTTTGCCCATCGAGCATCGTCGACGAGATTTGTTCGAAAAGTATACATGCATACGTAAGCCAGTGCTTTCATCCACGTACCACGTGATAAGATTACGCAAGTTAGGCTCGCCTCGTGAGTTCTTGGGACGCGGAACCCGAATAAAAGGCTGCCTCGTGATTTGATTGTTCCCCTTCCCGCTCTCGCCCTCTAAAACCATATCATTTACGATGCCTGATGACGCTATTCTTTCCCAAATCCTCGCTAAGCTCGACTCGCTGTCGGTCACCCAAGCAGCGTTAGCGGATCGTGTGAGTCTAGTACTTTGTTGTACTCTTAAGAAAATATACTAATTAATATTAAAGGTCGAGTCTATGGCTCGCGCTGGGACTGGTACACCGATTCCCGGACAATCAAATCGACCTTCGAGTCCAACTGTGACACTACCGCACTCTGTATCCAACATGTCACTTAGTACAAGCCCACCACTCTCAAGTATGTCCATCCTAATAGCACGCAAACCACCAAGCTCTAACTTGTTCTCTCAGCCTCGCCTGGCATGGCGGGTGTGGCTTCCATTCCGAGCACAAGTGCCCTTGCCTCTGCGCTGACTGGTATTAAGCCCACGGGTACTCCCATCGAACAACCCAAGGATAAGGCCCTATATCCTAATCGTGTTATCATGACCAGTTTGTCGCTATTTCTTTCCCACGCTTCTATATGAGGCTCTAATCAGCTTCTCTTCATTTTGGCGATAGCTTACCCCGATCAAACGGGTATTAAACCCCTTCCTCTCACTTGGGCTGCCGAGTCCGCTGCTGCGAGAGGACCTGTGGTATGTTCGCGGCTGCCTTCGAGCATCAAGCTGCGCAATGCTATTGGGTACGAATACCTTATGACAAATCAGTTATTTACGTATATCTGAAGTTCATTGCAGTGCTCATTCGGGCTCCTACTCGATCTATCGTGCCCTTGCAATTGCGATGGGAACGCTTTCGCCTTCTCACCAGCCGAACTATCATCTCACTGAGCCGCCGGTGGAAATACCTCCTCAAAAGAGTTGGTGAGTTTTAGTAGCCATTTAGAAAGAAACCTGGCCGAAACAAGCTCTAGGTTTGACCCTAAGAAGATTGTATCCTTCGACCCATGGGGGCATTTGGTTCAACAGGTCTATGCAACCGAGATTGCAAATGGTTTGGACGCAAGACCTAGTATCGCTATCACTAAAGCGGTAAGTGATTTAATGCATCGTATTTGCCTGCACTACTCACCGATTTCCTAGCACATAAAACTCTCTGAAATCGATTCAGCTCTTAGCACGCCGACAGGACTTCCCATAGATGGAAAAATTGTGATCAAGTCTCGCCCACTCCTTAATCCAGACGGCACCCAAAGTAGTGCCGATCCCGGTATTGAGTTAGCCTGCAGCAAGGCTGCTGTTGAGCCGGTTTGGTGGCTTCCCGGATGCGCTGAACGGTTTGGGATGTGAGTATTCGCATGGTTGCTCGACATTTTTGCATGACTCAAATCTTTGTTAGTCACGAGTCCTTGCTCCGCCGGGCGTTGTTTGAAGAGACTGGCGGAATGTATCCTGAACTTATCACCCGACCAGACATCAAGGTGTTTTTACCCCCTATTGGTGGATTGACCGTTTACATTTGTAGGTTCGGCGGTTTCTCGTATAATACGATATACTGATACAATATTTATTTGCAGTCGGAAATCCTGCTTACATGCGTGACCCGAGCAAGGAGCTCACCTTGCGTGTTCACGACGAGTGTACGTCCTTATTAATTGTGTCGAACGTCATTTATTTGATTGTGTCGTTGCAGGCAACGGTTCTGATGTGTTTGGTTCTGATATCTGCACATGCAAGCCTTACCTGGTCTTTGCAATCGAAGAATGTGTACGTACAGCCCAGCGTGGTGGAGTTGGGATCGTAGTGTATTTCCGCAAGGAGGGTCGTGCACTAGGAGAAGTTACAAAGTGCGCTTACACCTACGTACAATTCCTCCGCTCCTGATGCTAACAGCGGGGAACTTGCAGGTATCTCGTATACAATCTCCGCAAGCGTGGTGGTGATAGTGCAGACAAGTACTTCAAGTCCACAGAAATGATTGCTGGC
>WSTH01000737.1:0-18951 GCA_019616345.1 Ceratobasidium sp. 395
GACAGTCTCGTGCTTCGAGTAGACGAAACCTATTGGTCCGTCCACCAGAAGACTTGGTGGATCCGCTTAGTCCGTGAACCAGGCGAGTAGCATTATGGGGCTAATTTAACTTCATGCGGCTCTTCTGGACTAAGACATTCATTTTTAGGCCAAGATTTCATAACACCACATTTCAATCCATATTCAGTTCAGAGACCAAGCTCTGCGGTGCGGGCGGAGATGAAGTTTTGGTATGGGTTCTCCTTCGGACATGTTCTCCAGGTTTTATACATACTTCGAGATGTGATGCAAAAAAGTTGCTTTGGCATGGGCCGGGAGGTGAGCGAATCAGATTGAAGCTTTGTGTATGCTTTTGACGATGCTCTATTAGACAGAATCTTGGTTCTACGCAGCAGTTCTTTTCGAAATGCTGGGCACTGAGGTGCCAAACAAGGTCGTTTCAACCGTGTGGGCTGAAGGAAAAAGATGGACCTATCAAGACCACCCCTCGGTAAATCCCGTTCATCACAAGCAATACCGGCGCATTCGCGACCGTGTTCAACGGTTACTTAACCCGGAAAGTTCATTCGCCAAGCAGTGAAATACCAGGCGAAGCGTACCACATCTTCCGATCTCTCGAAGGTATGTATATCCTACTTGTATACACTCTACCCGCCGTTGATTTGCACAAACTAGGATTAGCAAACAAATACTAGTAACACTAGGAGTTTATGGCATGG
The DNA here is from genome assembly GCA_019616345.1 of Ceratobasidium sp. 395. Lineage (NCBI taxonomy): Eukaryota > Fungi > Basidiomycota > Agaricomycetes > Cantharellales > Ceratobasidiaceae > Ceratobasidium > Ceratobasidium sp. 395. Next base: position 720 of record WSTH01000737.1, read on the forward strand.
TCACGTATAATTGGACTGATCAGTGGGGTTATAAGTTGTCTCTATCTTTGTCTACTGATTTGCGGCCTCAATTCGTTAACTCACGCCGCTTTATCCGTTTTTTTTCGGTTCCTGTATTTCCCTACAGTGTTGCTAGTCGATCTGCACAACCCCGAAATTAAAGCAGACCCAAATGAGTACCGAAAAAACAAAAGTCGTTCATTCAAGCCCACTGACGCTAAATACAATACACCATTGATACTTTAGGTGACATGTACGCCGTAAATCCTAAAAAAAAGGGTTACCAAGATCGCGATGGGAGAGCAGAAAATAAACAACGGCGCGTACGTGAGACATGCCACATGCTAACACAGCCACAGTACAAGCGAAGTGGCGTTTCGATCGACACGTGTGTTGCGTTCCTGACTCTGGTTCCACGTGCTGACCACCAGGATTCTCCACATGCAGCGCCCTTCAACGACAGGTAAAATTTCGACGTTTCGAAATGCCGACGGCTCAAGGATTTACCACGGCTATTGAGCTAGCATTACCAACGAGAGGAAAGTGGCCAACAATAAACGTCAAGTTGTGGTCAAGGCTCTATAATTAACATAAAACAAAAGGATTCTTTTCAATAGCTCAGCCTAAGATCTTGGTTAAGTCTCGCCACTAGAGACTTCCGATGCTCCCAGCGTGAGTACCTGATCGATCAAGCCGCGCCCGATCGTACCTTGCCACAACCTCTTTAATCCGGCATAAAGTTTTTGCCGATGGTGGTCCTCTGGCGATCTCGGGGCTTCCCGAGAATGCTGAAGAACTGAAACCGTCCGGCTCACGGCTGGTCGGAGATAGGAACGGTGAGCGAGGCTGCAATTGGTTGGCGATAACCGCAGCCTGCAGAGAGCTAATTAGACTTGACTCGTTTTGAAGGGGGATATTTCCTCAACTTTACCTATGATCCGATGTCGCTCAGTTGATCGAGCATGAAATCTGTCGGTTGCATGCTTTATCATGTGCTTGCCTGCCTCGTGCACCTTCTTTGCCTTCCAACCTCGACTTTTCTCCTTGCCTTCTACCAGTCGGACGCAGCAATCCAGGACGCACGCGACCGTCGCCGTCGCCGCTCCCCCCCCCCCCCCCGTTGGCTGTCATGCCCGAAGCCACTTCCCGGATAGCGTATTTCACGCTCCAGGTACGTTCTTCAACTGATTTCAAGGTTTGTTTCTATACTAACACCATCTTTCGTTCGTGCTGTCAACTAGATTTTTGGCTTCATAACTTTACCAATCTTAGCATTTACTTTGTTGTTTTGTCCGTCGATCAAGAGGCACCCAACACTCGCAAATAATGCCCTTGTATGGAGTAAGCCGCCACTTCAAACCAATTAACATGCTGGTACCGACGCTCAATATCTCGACAGCTCTCTCATCCCTCATTGGATGTTTGTTGTATGCAAGATTGGTTTATCGTTACTGAAATTCCCGTGACACTTATTTTGTAGGCTGTTTACGGGCAATCTGAATGGTCCGGAGCCATCCTCGACTTTGTGTAAAGCGCAAAGCGCTTTGATGCTAGGTTGGTGTATTTTGCTAACTATACCTCCGACTCAAATCAATGTCTTCTAGCCCAACCCTCAGGTGTCTCGGTTGCCGCATTGGCAATTATCTGGAAGGTACAATGTGGAACACTTGCGCGCGGCTTATGTCTCTGACCCATATTAAACAGATATGGAGCCTTAGTTGGAGAATCCAGAAGAACAATGCCGCAATGGACGAGCCTTTGTGGCTCACGTGTATTGTGAGAGGAAGAACTGTCATCTAACCTACAAATTGCTCACAAACCGGCAGCTCCTAGGATCTCCTTATCTTATTTGGGGAGTGCTTGCCATAGCTTTCGCCACCGCTCAGGGTGGATCAAACGTACATAGATCATTGTTCTATTGCATTTCTGACAATCAAACTCTTGGTATGTTTTTCTAGTCTCCGGTTAACGTTTATGAATGTCGGATATAGGGATCGTATCAGGAGCGCTCGCGGCAGTCTTCCTGATGTGCTGTCTCGTATTTCAATGTATGTGCTCGGGCTTTCCCCCCTTACTTCCTGACTAAACCCTCCCGCCTTTAAGTCTGGATAGTAGTCCTGGTATATCAGCGGTTTCGCAAAACTCGTCGCCTTGGTAAGGCGGAGGTTGGCAACATACCCGTTTCGTTCTTCATCAGGATTATGTCGTTCATGCTCGTGGTATTCGTATGTCTTCGTCCCTATTCTCCTGGTAGAATATACTAACGTATGCGTATAGGTTGGTCTTGTCTTATGTTTTGTTGCAACCTGGGCCTTTACGCTTGAAGTTCCGGACCTTATCGTCTCCTCGATTGGGGTTCTTATGTTCTTCATATTCGCAAGCCAAGAAGATGTGCTAGTGGCGTGGATGATTATGCGTCCAAAACCTCGCTCTACCATATCCACTGCGAGTGGTGGCGACACCCGCGACGCATATGCGGCACATACTCGGCCGCCCTTGTCCCCTGCTTCGTCTACTGGTGTCCCGCTCGGAAAGTCCCAAGTTTCGTCCAAGTTCGACCTCCCCACAGGCCCGAAGCAGGTCCATCGGTTAACTATGCAAGATGACTCGATAGAGCTTTCTTCTACCAAGTCAAAGCCCTTGCAGGATTCGTCCATCTGTTAATCCCGAACATATTTCTGACCAATTTCTTAAACATTATCTCGATCTACTATATACCAGCTGCTGTATAGCTATCGGCCGGCTGTCTTGTGTTTTAATGATTCTGGTTTGGCTCACTTAATGTCACATGTAAGCAACGATATTTTACACAAATATCATGATGACATAGTTAGGTAGCGGTAGCAGTGGGAGTAGGGACGGCCGTGCGCGACATTGACGAGGCCATGGCAGTTGGGAGACATTGACTCTCGTCTAAAGCTAGAGTTAGTTCGACAATAGTACAAACAAAGCCAAACCCACATATGTTATAAAAATAACACACAAACCCGGTTGGGCAAACTGTTGGTCCTGTCCTGGGTGCATCATCAGCCATAATAAGGGTACGTTGGCAAAACAAGGCGTACCAGCCGTATCCCCCACATGTCCCCCACGGTACCTGTGTTTGAGCCAAGGTACATGTGATTAAAGTGACAGAGAAAAGAGGAATAGTGAATGTGAAGCGCATTCTGAGGATCTGGAATGACTTGTGTCGAGGTGTGCAATCGCACGTCTTTTAAGCTGAAGCATCCACTATCCCCCCTCTGTGCTCTATAGATTACGGTAAATCCGGGTGGATCGCAAAATCATCGGTACTTCAATGCGGCGGCCGCTTCACCTGCTGAGATGATCGGGGTACACGGACAGCGGGGTAAAGCGAAGACCTCGCAGAGGTTGCAGCCTGATGATACTGGCAAGATTCAAGATTGATAGCTGCACGTTTAGATATGGACGAAGTGTATATATCGCGCATATATGCGGCTTTACTTCGTGTACCATGCATTAATCTGGCCTGGGTTGATGGAGCTAAAGCTGTACTGTCACGAAACAAACTTCAGAAAATACTTGCATGCGTTGTATGGAAATGCCAGTAATAATATCATGTATCTGAGGTGTCACAAATTTTATGTGGAGGTGGTGCGATTTAACTACATGATCGTTAGGCTGTGGGGCGAGCAGTAGGAGGAGGGGTGTACGACATTGTTGATGCTTGACTGGCTGGAATGCATGTGCTATCGTCTTTAGGGCGGGGTTAATATGAATTTCCAGATCTCAAAGAACCCACTTACATATGTTCCAAAAGTAGCATACCCAACCCGGGTTGCAAGTCGTCGGCCCAGGCCTAGATTATATGCTTAGGTCTAGTAGGTACATGCTTATACTAGAAGGCATACCAGCCAATTCCTCCGCATGTACCCCAGTTGCCCTGTTGAGCCAAGGTATCCGAGGCAAGGATGGCGGCAGCAATCAAAATAGTGGATGTAAATCGCATTCTAGAAATAGGAGTAGAATCATGTCGAGATTGGTCGGTCTCTTTGCCCTTTATACTAAGAGATTTGTAACTCGACGACTCACATATCCCGTTTTGAATAGTAAACCTACAGGGTTCACGGTCTGCCAAGCTTGTAGAAGTAACGGGGAGAGACATGGATTCGCGAAATCATCGGGGCATCATAGAAACGCAGCATACTCGAAGGTCACATGTGCTTTACAAGAGACCTAGACGTTCAATCTTCGGCAACGGCTCGGACTCGCTAGCAAGATAGTAGATTGTAATTGAATTTCGCCATCAAGAAGTGGCGGCTATCAATAGTACAGACCTGGTGCGGGTTTGGAGATAACGAAGAGCGAACTGAAAACAATTGGAGCCAAGATTATGTTTGTTCGACCGGCATGGTGTCGTGGAGTGTTCCGGTCCGGCCCGGTCTTGACCCCTGAGCCCCTATTCGGGGTTGTATTTAGTCCTACTCACACCAGCGGCGCAATTCGATGAGATTTCTTCTGGCCGGGCACCCCCAAGTTCGGCTCGCTCCGCTACATGTGGTACCGTGTGTTAGCGTACAGAGAAAAAATGACTGTTCAGCAAGCGATTGCGTAATCATGTTTCTGGCTCGAGCACCTTCGAACTGTGTTATGTAAATAGGTTTGAACAAGATATAAACATTTAACGAGAACGTTGTGAGAAAGAAACGGTGTTGACGAAAAAGATGGTTCGGGATATTTTTCGAGGTAGCAGCTCGCTGGTGAACCTCGCAAGTTGAGTGGTATGTATCTTCCGGGCCACGGAACGGTTCACATTGTGGCGGCTTCAGCTTGGGGTCAATATCACGAGGACGGTTTTGCTAGACCATGCCACATAGTATACGTATTGGGCCAAGTGCAACCATTCTATCTCATACATGAAATATCTACTAGCCAACGATCTAGATGTCGGTGCGTGTTGTGAGTCTGGTAGTTGTGCAGTTGCCTGCTGGGAAGTCTTTCCCGGTTTGGAAGTACAAAGCGCCGTTGTCACAGGCGATAAACGAGTTTGTACCATTTATAGTCAAAGTACCATCCGGACCGCTATATCCCCAGTTGCTCGTCTTCGGAGTAGAATCAAACGAGAGTCTGAAACGACCGAAAGATTTTAAATGTTTTTTACAATCAGAAAGATAGACTCGACACTTACGGCTTGTAGGATGTGCTCGCATCCAGAACGTTGCAATACCTGAATGGATCGCAATTGCTACTACCATAAATCAAACGACTTGACCGTGACAATCAGTCTCAGAATTGCAATAGTAGCCACATTTCGACTCACAGGGTGTTCCCTGGTAGAAACCAGCCTTTGGAGATAGCAGGTCCCAAAACGGCGTCGTTCGCTACCGGCGGAAATGTTTATTATAGATGTGGGAATAATACATTAGAAGCGACCCACAAGTCTTGGATTTCTGGAGCCAAGTGTTTTTGGCCCATCCGTCCAACGCGTGAATAGGTGGACCAGTTGACCTCGGCTACACAAAAGCGAGTTCGTTAGATTTCCGGCAATAGGGTGAGGCTACTATATGCGTTACCATAAGTGCACACGCAGTGCCACCGGGTGTCGTGGTAGTAGGTGTGGGGACTGGCGTAGTAGTTGGAACAGGGGTCGGTGGAGGAAGTCTCGATGTGCTACTATGTGTAATACTGATGGCGGCTGGCCTGCATTGGCTGTAATCTACGGCTAGAGTCAGTACAGCTTCTGGGATGCCAGAGCGGCCTACTCACACTCATTATAAAAGTAGCATTCCCAGCCCGGGTTGCAAGTTGTATCTCGTGTCCTAGGTGTTTGTGTGATTGGTAAAATAGCACTCAACTGGGTCAAAATGTACGTACCAGCCAACTCCTCCACATTGACCATAGTTATCTACCACGGCCAATACGCCCATTGACGCAGTAGCGATGGAAAGTGCAGTGGTAGACGTGAAGCGCATTGTAAAAGTGAAGAGATCCGTACCAAGTTAGAACAGCCGCCTAGACTTTTTATATGGGGAGTTTACGGTCCTATGTCCGTTCGCATCGCGTCAACCAGAGATAGGCGGGCATGGATTCGCAAAATCGTCGGTACACCTAGAGACAGCGGCTGGGTTCGAAGTCACATGCCGCCAGCTGGGAGCTGCGGGCATTCAGTCCTCGGTAATGACCCGGACTTGCTGGCAAGTGAGAAAAACCTAACCGCCTAGGCTTTGTTGCCAATGGCTGCGAAGCCTGGGCCTGGCCGCCTGATGCTGGTGGCTTATCTAGAAGAACTGGCAAGTCCGAAGGTAACGGAGAGTCGAATGGGGATACACGGAATCACCACCTGGTTCGTCCGACTAGTGTATTCAGCCATACAGCTATGGAATGTTTGTCCACGAAGTAGTAAGACGTACTCTCAAATTGGGCGAACATTTGTGCACATATGCTCTAGAGTCGAAGATAGCCTGACTATCAGAGTGAGCGTGGGGTAGCCGGGTGGTCTAGCTAATTCAAGGGAGTCTGACAGAGCCTAGGAAGATCCGAACATCCCAGTCGATGTCACGGTAGGCAAAGAGACACAGAGCTCGATAGAGGCACAAAACATTGAAAGGATGAACATGTGTCTACAAGATTTTGGGGACTGCTACATGAGTGAGCATGAGGTTCGTTTGTCGGCCAGAGGTCGGAGTAGGTGAGCTCGTCTCTTTCCCACGTGCCTGGGTTTAGTCAGGGGTATAATGAACCAGTATATGTAGACACAGCATTTACGACGCAGAAGTGCCTGGGAACCTGCTTCCGATAGTGTGAGATTGGTGTGGGTCATGGAATGTTATCCCTAGTAGAGCCTCAGCAGCATCCATCGCGGACTAACTGCTCAGTGGTACACATCAAAGAACTCGCGCCAGTATATCGCACAGCCTCATGATCAACGTGGGCATGCCCAAGACATCCCACTCTCCGCATCATGCTGGTAGGCTGAGTAAGACTGGCAGACGCGAAGATCCATTGCGCGCGAGAAAATCAAGCCAAGTGCCGAAAAAGCCAAGAAAGCGGAGTTACTTGATTGAGAGCAGTGGTGTTTAAGTCCGTCTTATTTATCCCGCTAGCTCGAGTGAGATACACAAGACCGTATCAGCTAGGATATCCGTTGGCTGGAATGGAGTGAAGGGGGAAATCACACCACGAACCCGGCAAGATCGGTGGCTGTGGCGTCGCACCACACAACTCGGCACAACAAGACCCTGACTCCGACACAAATTGACCTCTACAACGACCCCACCCAAACTCTCAGTAAGTTATGTGGCAGCGTCGATAGAAATAATTGAGACACAGTCTTTGCCCGCCACATGATCAGAGTTTGGTGTCAACGCTACTTGCAAGTCTCAGGCACGGCCTTGAGGAATGGCACCTGCCGATCCGTCGCCATTGTAAACGCACCTACTCTCAGTCCAATCCTTCTATCTCGGGCTCCCTCACGCCCGTTCTGCTCTCCATATCTATCGCATCCGCTCAGCACAATGCCTCAATCTCTGCCTCTCCAGCACGAAGACGGCCCGTTGGTGTGGATCGACCTCGAGGCAGGTGCCTTTCGTTCGCATCATGGTGATTTCTTATAACCGTAATTAATAGACTACTGGCCTCGATCCCTCTAAAAACCGTATTATGGAGGTAGCCGTCCTAATTACAGACGGTAACCTTCAGCTTGTCGACAAAGAAGGTTGCCATTTCGTCGTCAAATCGAATGAACAAACCTTCGAAGAGTAGGCTTTAACTCCCTCTCGTCTAGAAGTGTCATTCATAATTTCGCATAGGATGCATGACTGGTGTAAGGTTCAGCACAAGAAGGTACATAGCTCCGCCCGACATGTTCGAGCCAAATCATAATTCGTTTTACAGTCCGGTTTAATTGACAAAGCCAACGAATCAACGATCACCGCTCCTGAGGTCGCCGACGCCGTTCTCAACTACATCAAGCGCTGGGTTCCCCAGGAGCGTACTGCTCTATTGGCTGGTAGCAGCGTTCATTTCGACGCGATGTTCTTGCGCGCGACCGGCCCAGATGTTGCCGAGCATGGTGGCCAGCTCATTTGGAATAAAATAGCCGATCACTTGCATTACAGGTGAGTCGCATGCTAACGCCTTTAAACCTGGATATGTCCTGATATTTTATCTCGTAGAATTGTTGGTATGTGACTCGATCTGGTGACAGTAGAACTAGTGTTTATGGATTGTTTTGGCTGCAGATGTTAGTTCGATCAAGGTCGGTATTCTTTACTAGCTTACGATCGCTCTTACGGATGACGTCTTTACGACATACAGGAACTCTGCAAACGCTGGTACCCTCAAGAGTACGAGGAGTACCGGAAGATACGCCCCGCTGAGGCTAGCCATCGGTAAGTAGGCCATTTATTCTGCCGGCGGGATCGTTGGAGTCTAAATCGGTGCGAGTAGCGCAATGGACGACATTCGTGCATCCATTGCAGGTTTGTGTTTTTGTTTGGCGCCGAATTCGAGTCCAAACTAACCTAACTTACAGAACTCAAGTTTTACCGTGAGGCGATCTTCGTCAGCCCCAAGGCCCGGGTTGATCCGGGTATCAAGGAAGGAAAGACCGATTAGAGTCTTTGAAAGCGGTCTTACAAGTATCAATGTTTTATCTCTTCGTTCAAGATCGATTTAAATATGTCACCAGACAAACAGGCTCAATCAAAATTTACACAATACCACAGCTCTTTGCGTCTGCCATTGTTGGGCCGCTGCCTAGCTTGACCCCACAGGCTAGATTTTGTTATATACTCCGCGATGGATTTCTTCGATGAGCTCATAGCTAGTGAAGCTCCCTTATCCAAAACGGAAAGCTCAAAGCATATACACAGTTACGATCTAGTCTCTAACTCCGTTTGTCGTCTTCCGTTTACCACCCTTCAAAACGCGAACAAAAACAGCTTCTAGCAGCTTGGTTTCTCAAGTTGAGACTTGCTCTCTCTTGATTTCTTTATTTGTCTGTACATCTATTAAGTGCTATGAGACTCAAATTGGATGTATGCGTGGCAATTGTTTTCGACCCGAACTGCGAGTTTTTAGTCCAAATTTTCAGCCGTTGTTTGAGATGCGGGAGAACTTACATATGGCTCGAGTTCTTGTGGATCATGGCATTTCACTGTAAAAATGGGGTTGGTTTGTGGTCTGAAGCTTTGAGCATCGGTTGACATTCTTGGCTGTTAATGTTGCTAAATCTGCCTGATATTGGATGTCTGGTTTCCCAATTGAATACAATCACTACATGGATACAGATAGCTTTACTAGGCTTCCTCTAAGGCCCATTGGCGAGGGAAGGTGTGGCGCTGGGGTTGGCCGTAGTAGTCGCCGGCATACACATGCTATAGTCTACATATCAGTTAGCATGCGGCTAAAAACAGCTAGAAATACATCGCACATGGGCCATAAGAGATGCACACAAAGCTCGGATTCCTGCATGTCGTGGGACCTGTACTGTATGCGCTGTTTAGTCGATGTGGGAGTATAGATGCTACGGGTACGTACTAGCTGAAACCTCCGCACTGGTGATAGTCTGCTGGGTCACTCTGCGCACCAGCTGACGCAGCAAAAATAAGAAGAGCAGGGGCGAGTATGAGTCGCATTTTTACTCGCGGGTGGCATGAGAGAACATCAGCGAACAACCTTGGGCTTTAAATACCGTGACTCATGCCATAGGTCCACCATCCACGCATACATTGGTGAGAAGTCTTGCTAGATCGTAGGATTGTCGGTATATCATCTAAGCCGTTGTAGGTCAGCTGGTAGAATATGCGGCTGTCGGCAGCGATCCGGATACGCTGGTAGTCGTATCAGTAAGACGGCCGAGCTGCCAAGCGTTGATGGACTGGTAGCTTACACTATGGATCTAGAGCCATCGGTATGGATGTGGAGAAGAATTAGTACAGGTCAATGATAACGGGAGACAGAATGGGGGTTATATGGGTTGAAGTTTTCTCGGTTGGTCCACTAATTGGCATATGAAGCGAATTCTTCCGACACGACTTCCGATGTGAGCTTCTGACCGAGGCGTTAGTATCTGATCAGTGATGAGTCTAGTACAGCATAACGCGCAACTTGTCTGGAGCCAGCAGCGGAAATAGTCGGATGACAAGAGGTGACGAATATAAGTACTGTAAGTATCACATAATCATCGCTGTTGATTGAAAAACTAATAAATACATTACTGTAGCTCGTCGCGCTCCGCGCATTAGAGCCGCGGGTTGATTACATGTGCCTTCCCTGTGTATCTAACTCTGTATATGCATCCGGTCCTGGGGGATTCCTTCCCCTCGACCATCGCTTCTTTTTCATCGTAGTCGTGTGGTCATGAAGCTAACGACCTCGCGCATCAATAGGGACGCTTACCACATTCTTCGATGCAGGAAGAGCGGTGCCGCACACCGAGTAGGGAGTGAAACGGATAAGCCTTATCCGGGTGGCACCCGGATAGGCAACCGCAGATGCCATCCGGATATGCTGACTGTATCTGCGGATGAATTTGAAATGAGTGGCGCGGATGACTTGGCCGCGCGTTGGAGCAGGCGGGGTTTGTGATGTAAGGTCGCGTGTTATTTGGACAAGGTGTAAAAAAGGCGTGGTACAGCGCAGATTGCGCATAAAATAAATAAAAATGTGCTTGACTCGCACTTGACTCAGACCATGGGTGAAATTGAGCTTGGACACTCAACGCTCCAGAGTTAAGTATTTGGACTGCAAGTGAGTTTTGAATATAAATACATGTCCAAAAGGACAGAGTACGGACAGTTCCCTAATCTCGTATCTCTGAGTCCCGCCCCCAAAAAGCCCTCTCCTTCACTGGTGGTCTGGCGCTCAGCAGACGAACGTGCAAAGCGCCACAAGGGCATGAATACTTTAACAAATGCTGGAGAGATACAGCGAGGTGGTGGTCAGAGGTCTTCTTACAGCGCCAGGTGAGCTAACCCCTGCCATACACTATCGCGCTCTCTGAAAGCCCTGCATCAGATAGCATCATTAGTCGACGCTGAACGAGCGCTTTTGTACTGACGACTGATAATCGGTCATCCACAACCCCATATGCCAGCGTCATTTTAGCTTCGGATGGCCATAAACTCGTATTACGGGACACCACTCCTCTTTAGCCTCAACGATATCGCCCAGAAACTCGAGAAACATATGTAAATTTCGTAGTGCAATACATGTATGTGATCGTTACTCGATTTGGCGGCCGCGCGGATATGGTGGCTGTGTTATCCGCGCGGAATCCGGATGCGCTTATCATCTGCGGATTCATCCACGCGGCTATCCGGATTATCCGTTTCAATCCCTATCGTGGACCCCACACATGTTGGCGTCGTGTGCTCACCACGCATTTCCTATCCGAGCTGCCTCTACGTCTATCTCGCGCTTAGATCTCATACTGGCGATAGCCTACGCCGACAAGAAATAAAGTATACGATCTCCGACGCCTCGCACGCATCTTCTGTGCCTGGCCTCGAGATGTTCTAGAAGAGACGGGCGAGGCCCCGCCAATCCCCGAGAGGCTGGAGCAGGCACCGAGGTAGAAGGTCGCGGCCAAGGCTGCACTGCCGCTGGAATCCTCGTGCTTGACACACAATCTCGAACCAAACAACCTTCGGCACTAGCAGCGTCCATTCGATTCTTGTATGCGCGAAATTTTGAGAATATCACTAGGACGTCTGGTTCGCTTATGTTTGGGAACCGCCGCCACTGTTTTCCGAATTAACTACCGTGACTTACCTTGACCACACTGGGAGAATCTGATAGGAAACACTTCCCGCATCTCCCTGCCGCCACACCTTCGACCTCCTAACGGCCCCAATGCTTGGTAAATTAAACTTTCGAGGATACTGGCTAGTGCGAAACTAACATCTCGGCGCCCAAACGGCTACAACCTACTCCTAGCATACACGTCCCATAGATGGTTGAGATTTAGTAAAGCAATCAAGACTTCTGAGGTCGTGAGAACGCATACACCTGGCATAGAGTTGATGCCGCCATGACCTCGGGCCCTAGTTAGGTTTGCCTCGCGACTTCAATGCGAGGTTCACATCTAAACAGATCGCTCTTCACCCCTATACTAAGCATGCGATTCACTCAGCACATTCCATGAGGCTATTTACACGAGCTCCAAGTCACAACAGGTCGAGGGTAGAAATGATGCCCTTGTATTCAGGTATTTTAATAGCTCTCGACTAGTGTCCGAGCCCGTATCCACTCCTATACAACGGATACTCCAAATCTTGCGTTACTGCATTACCATGCCAACTGACATTGCATCCCTTCCCTCCCCCCTCTTCTTCGATATGACGGCACCGTCTCAACGGGCTAAACCTTCTGCAACGCTATACCTTTCCGAGTACTTGGTCAAGCTCATTGGGTCTGAAGTGACCACGTTCCGCCGTAACACACTTGCGTCATATCATTTCGTTGATACCGCTCATCGCGTTGTCGCCGAGTTACAGCAGCTCATTGACGAAGTCAATTGGGGTGCCATTGAATCCTTTTCGAAATGGACGAAGGCCCTGACACCGTTAGAGAGGTGAGTAAAACTCTTCAACGGAAGCCTACTCCGGCTGAGTTTATCGATGTCGCCAGGCTCTTGCTCGAGTTTAACCCAAATGATTTCATCGGCTCAAACAAGCTGGTTGACGTTTCGTCCCCACTAGCTTGTAGGGAAGATCTGAAAAGATGGGAAAGTGCTCGCGACATAACATATCAAAAACTTGAATCCCTCTACGACGAGAATGATCTAAAAGTGAGCCCTACACTGACCGATATTGTCGGAAATTTTGTATAAATCACTCTAACGTCCAACATAAGGTACTGAACGCAGTTTCCGACCGAGCGCAAGGCCTTGAAGATGTATATCGACGTGATGATCAAGCGTTTTTGAATGACTTAGTGTCTGAGATTAAGCTGCGGGCTATTCCTGATGATTCCAGCCCGTATGTGTTTGTTAACGCAAGCCAGGTTTGAGACTATGCTGAAATATCAGAGCTTACGCCCAGAGCTTTCAAGAATATTTTCGAACAAGTCCAATACAATGTTAATACAATCGCGAACCGATTCGGCCGTAAAAACACATACACGAGTGTCAGTTCTATTTGACCTGTCGAGGCTCTTGGTTTAACTTATCTCCGGATTAGGAGTCGGAGACTCGGACTTTAATGGTCATTCAATCCATAATGGCGATATATGGATGGTCTCATTTCGCCACCAAATCGGGTGAAGATGTGACAACTGTGAAGCAAATGTGGTCTGAACCGGTCTGTAGGAGCGCCGACCGGTAAGTCAAGCATCCGTTCAAGTACTTTGTGTATTGATCAAGCGGCGAAACTAGGCTATTACTCATGTTTCTAGAAGCTGAGGATGAATTCGAGGCAAACTCGGCCCAATTGTTATATCAAGAATTTATCAACCTCGCCTTCGTAAGTTTCGTATAGCTAGTGGCGTTTTGAAACTGGATTTATTGGATTTTAAAGGGCATAGTACCTGACCGGTCATCTATAAATTTGAGGAAATTACTGGGTAACATCGGGCGGGCCTACTACGCTCAAGCGTCGGTACTCATCGCGCTCTGCGACAAAGCTGTGGAGCTCGCCAACGCAGCGTGGCTCGACCCACAGTGGGTTGAGGATATTTTAGAGTAAGCATGAACTCCCCTCCAACAAGTTTTTCGTAGCAAGCTAATCCTCGTCAAGAGCGCTTGATCAGACGTCCAAGGCACTTACCAAGGCTGCTAAATCTGCCAACGACGGCGCTGGCGTTTTAGGTCTACCACATTGGATACTACATAAAGAAGGGCAAGAATACGACCAGGACGAATGCTCGGTACAATTTCGAACGACATTGACCACTATTGCCGAAACCCTTACAAAGATAGGAGTTAGTTCTTTCAGCCTACGACTCCAAGCTGTCTGACCAAACAGCTTCACACAGCTAGGTGCTGCGGCGATTACAGGTAAAACGGATTTCGAGGCTGCTGTGAAGGAAGATAAGAATTGCGCGAAACAAGCGAACGAGCGGATGGTATGTGGGCTGGCGTCCATAGACTACGGTCGCTAACAACGTCCTAACAGGCGGCCGCCAAGACATCAGAAAATGCCTTCAAAGTAACTGTGAATGTGCGTAAGGACCAGCAAGATGGGTCAATCTTGGATCCACCTCACACAGGTCTGAAAATAGCTATATTCGCTCATCCAAATGGCTGATTTGCGTTTGAAAAAGTTCTAGTCGGGGGCTGGACCCTAGCTTCTGCGATCGAGTGGGGCGTCTCTAGCATCCCTGCAGTCGAGCAGGAGCTGACGGGAAAGTTTGCTCGCTTCGAATTGAATGGTACACCCGTCGCTAAAGATCAAAACATCGGTGAACTTGCGGGCTCTGAGCAGGCGCTTACGTTGGATATGGTCATCACCAGTAACCCGGTGGGGCCAATGGACGGGGTCACGGCCGGGGGGACCACGGCCGAAGCAGCCCCAACCAGAGAGGCCGCTGCCACAGGAGTTGCTGACGCTAAAGTGTCGCAGGTGACCAAGGCCCGACAACGCAGAGCAGCTCTTGGCATCGCCTTAGAAGAGCGTAAAACTTTTATGGCAAAAGAGGCCCAGTTGATAGTATGTGGATAGGCGTTCATAGGATCCGGCCGCTAACATGTCTTGCTAGGCCGAGCTTATCGCCGCCTCTGGCGCTCCGGGTGCTCCGGATTCTGGGATGGACCCGTGGGCGCCCAGAAGGACTCTGGATCGCAGGGTCTAGACCCCGAGACCCCGCGTTTTGTCTTGGCCGGAAGGGCGTCATCTAGGGTAGTCCATAGAATCCCGATATCTGACGTCCTCGGTATAAGAAGGCTGTCTGCGGCGGACCATCCGTAGACGCTGTAGACCTATGGTCTACGTGGTCTACAGTGGAGTGCGCTGTATATTGTAACACTGGTTGCTGGCCACTATTCGTTGGCTTCACTCGTCACGATGTAATGGAATAAACAATAGTGCTTATATATTCAGAAATGACTGGCAAGGTGTACATCATATAGGTGTAAATTGTGCCCGACGCGGGGGCAGGCGCTCACGGCAACCTGATTGCCTTGACCGGAGCAGGTGCACAGGTGCATAGACGGAGATGAGGACGTGTTTCACGGAAACACGGGATCGGTCGGGCGAAAATGTACGCCGACAGCGCGTGAACGGGCGCACGCCCGCACGCGCTATACACGGGCAAGTTGGACTGGCGCTGCATGTACGTCGCAGAGAACCATAGCGAGCCGGGGCGCGGGTGAACTGCGCCTGAAGGGAACGGTTAGTGCAGGGGCGAGGCGACGCACGATAAATTTGCCGTGGCTACTCTGCATGGCCATGCGCGGACGAGGTAGAGCGCGGGCTGGTAGCGCGGGCGCGGGCGCAGACGCACGTATCAGACGAGGGCGAGGGCGTAGCCGCTGGGAGCGCACCGTGGCTCAGCCGCGCGTCGAGAGGACTTGAGCCGACATTGAGCGCGAATTAATGGCATGAGCACGCGAGCGCAGGCGAAAGAGGGCATCGGAGTGGGCCGGCGGGGTTGTTAGCGTTCGAGTGGGCGCGCCAAACGGAAAGCGTACTGTCCGAGCGTCCCATGTCGAGTGCGGATGCCCATGAGGGCGAACGTGGGGGAGCCGAAGCCGGGACGGTGCGTGTAAAGCCATTGGCACCATTTGCCAGGCTCGAGGACTCCAGGCGGGTATGGTCAAAGCGGCTTGGCGCGACAGCGAGCAAACGATCGCGGGTGTATGTGGACGGATTGAGCAGGAGGCATGGTTGAGGGCGGGCGTACGTAGATGAGGCGAGTGTGGATGAAGAGGGCGGACGAGTAAACAAGCCCAAGTCAGGGAGTAGAACGGATGATTCGGATAGCCACGAGGATGAACCTGCAGATACAAAGCGCCAGGGAACTCCAACGGGTTGGTACCCGAGCGGATGCCTCGGGACGGTTGCTTAGTAAAGTCCGCGCAGGTCGACCCGGTGGCAGTGCCAAGGCGGTGCAGATATTACCGTGCGGGTCTGCTCCATACGGACGACCCGCACGGGACGGATCGCGGGCGTCCGCGGGGGATGAGCTCGGCGAGCGCCTAGACGTGTGAGCATGTACAACACCAAAAAAACGACTATATGCGCCCTGTTTGCGATGTTGCTCCTTGTTGACCAACTTCTTCAGTATTAATAGTATGCATAACTTATCCGTACATAAACCCCGCTTGCTTGTGTCTCTCTGGACCAGCCTTTCTAGCTGTTTCGAGACTGTGTTGTGTGTGTTTCCACGCCTCTAATTAGCTATAACGTTCTCTCGCGGGCACAGGCAGCAGCCTCCGTGCCGCGAAGTATCTGACCTCGCCCGTAATCAGCCAGCAGAGCGTCTATAGATGAGACGAGTATTGAAGCACTAGGCTCGCAAGTAGGAGCATGGTTCTGCACTTGCGCGGTTGGTTTGGATATCCTTGCAACGCCTAACAAGTTGCTCAACTGCTCGATACTATATCTTTCCTTTAGCAGCATAATCAGCAGACTCTGAGCACAGTTTCTCCGGCGCGCAGAGGGCGGTACAATCGTCGCGATCATCTCACGGCAGTGTTGGACGTCGCACATTACCTTTTCTTGCGCACTAGCTCCGCCGAAGTTGCTACACCCCTACGCCATTGCCTTTAAGGGCGCTTGTCTAGCTAGTTAATGTATGCGTTGGGTGAACGGGGGGAGGGGGGGACATTGGGGAGCCTGAGCTGCTGGATTCGCGACTTTTTTGACGGCCTGTTATGCCGTTTATGACTTTATGACTAATGGTTTTGGTTACTTAACCTCAATTTGATTCGTCCGTGTGAGGTCCGGATCGGATCTATTGGCCGCGGGACGCGGGCGCCGCCACAACCCGACCCGATTACATGAGCCTCGGGTCGCTGAGTCAGCTTTGTTTACCACCTGCAGGAAGTGACCCAAAGCTGACCCGATGCAACCCGTTTTCTTCCCTGCAAAGCGCACCTGGATAGAATCCGCTATAACACAGCCACCAGACCCTCGTGACCACTTACAGAATCCAGCAGCAAATACATGCATGTATTGTACAGACAAATCATATGTGCTTCTCTGTTTTCTGAGCTGCAGCACCGAGACCAGAAACAATTGGTGCTCCGTGCTACGAACATACAGCATTTTGGGCTCGGAACTACCGGGTCAACATCCGGTGCTGTAAGTGATTAACCGTTAGCCTCCCCCCTGAGAATGCTCGTTCGGCGTCAACCGGGGATGCTGGCAAGTGTTAGACTTATTATTAGAGGAGAGAAAGAAGTGTAAAAGTGCTTGGCTTACCTAGCACTGTCAGAAAGTCTAATGTAAAACGAGCTATGCAAGGGCTAGTATTATCGAGCCGGGAGCTCCAATGCCTAAGAACACTCCCGGACTGAACAGTAACTGCTGGATGCTCGACGCCAGTACTCAGGTACTGGTTCATGGAGCTGCGCTCAAACGCGGACACATTCGCCTTAGTTATGGTTCTCACCGACAGTCAAGTGTCTCAGGGGAACGGGAACGTGGACCCAACCCCGCTATCGCCTTAAGTTTATTGCTATTAAACCGATTAGAACCACCTATATAGTAAGCAGGTTTGGTGAATCCACATGATGTAACTACTTTACCGTTATGAGCTCACATTTTCTTCAACTGTTTGCGCGCCCAAGTGTCAACCGTGAATGAAACCGGTTTATTTGTATGCAACGTATTCATTAAATAGACACTCCGAGCTGAGCTCTATCCGGCCTACCTTAAAAATCACTCCACGTTATAAGTAAGGCACTGCTGATTGTTTCCCATTACAGAAACAACTGTGGTGAGGGCCAAAAACAACCCACGTACATCAGCAAAAATTGGGCTGAGTGGGGAGTTCTTTGGAGGGATCCTGGCTACCCCACTTTTTATCAGAGTCCTTTGGACCCACCTATGGGTATCAGGACCTCTCCTGACCCACCTATGGGGCTCCAGAGCCCTGCTGACCCAATTAGGGAACTGAGGAGTGATCAGGAGTGCTCTGGAGTCACTGGGTCTAACCTTATAAGGAAACATTACCTTTTTGGGAAGGTGTCCAAAAACGTTTTTTGTGATTACAAATATAAAATATTTGCTGACTAAGCTGACAAATTGTATTTGTAATCACAAAAAATGTTTTTGGACACCTTCCCAAAAAGGTAATGTTTCCTTATAAGGTTAGACCCAGTGGA
>WSTH01000738.1:0-18936 GCA_019616345.1 Ceratobasidium sp. 395
TCATGTGACAGCTTCACGGGGTCACGTGACAACTCGCTCCTCGCTCCTCATTACATAGGAGAGAACTTGGAGGAGTGGCGAGGTAAGCGCCGAGGTAAGCGCCGAGGTAAGCGCCGAGGTAAGCGCCAAGTAAGCGCTGAGGTCATGTGACTTTGTGGGTCCACTTGGTTGGACGATGAAGTCACCTGATAAGCGCCGAGATCACGTGACAACTCGCTCCTCGCTCCTCATTACATGGGAGAGAAGTTAGAGGAGTGACAAGGTAAGCGCCGAGATAAGCGCCGAGGTCACGTGACCTTATTTGTAGCATTTACAACTCCGGAGAAAATGCTATAAATCCTTATTAAATGTTCTCGTTCCGTTATGACTGTTGTCTGGGTCATAACATGATGCAGTTCTTATGAGGCTCATGGGGTTCAATAGGGTGCTCATGAGGCTTGTGAGCCTGGTACTTTATCCATGTGAGCCTCATGTGTGATATATGGGTTTGTGAATCTCATTGAGCGGCGGTGTTATACAATAAATTTATATCACAACACTTATAGTCATATCAAACCTGTGGGGCGATAGCATTGCATGTATTATAACTACTGAAATACATCATACTAGCACTAAATGCTATACATACACAAACAAGAGACAAAACCAGCTAAGGTACATGTATATGAGAGCAGCAGACACAATGGTACTACATCAATTTTGGACCCACCACACACAAAGTGTGATACAAGCACTCGCTTGGCTGTGGATAGCACCCTGGGTCACTACCATCAGCGGCACTCACGGGTCTTCTTGTATGTACCTAGTTGCCATGGGAGACTCTGTAGGTGGGCTGAAGATGGCTTGCTTCACAAGTGGCTGTGGTGCGGTTGGATGGGCAAGCAGGGGAGCCAGTGTGGACTCTGGAAGACAGGCAATGCAACCTGGTTCCTGAACTCAAGGCTATTGTCCAAAGCCGGGGTCCTGTAGTGACATGTGGCAGCCGGCAGATTGAATATGGCAGCCATGACTGTAAACATGGGTTAGCGTGTGGCACAGAAGGTGGGATGGCAAGCAAATGACTTGCTGCAAGGTTGTTGCGTCTGCTGACATGAGCATAGACATCCTGAACATGCAAGAACAGGCCTCGTCAAATTAGCAAACATAACAAGGGTGGGCCAACATGGACCTACAACCAACACGTAAAACAGTGGGCTGGAACCCTCAGCCCTTGCATGGTGCACGCAAGACAGATCTCAAGCAACAAAAGTGCATTGTGTTGTCAAAAAATGGGGGCGTAGTGCTGGGGGCCAGGGCCAATGTCGGTGCTCAAACACATCCGTGTGCTGTTGTTGTCAGACAGGTGTTGCTGTGGGGGTGTTGAGAGCCACTTCAGCAAACAGCTTCATAAAAAAGTCGGCCGTCGTCACGCGAGTCAGTCACGCGTGTAGTCGACCAGCCTCACGCGAGTTGGAGCAAGTGGACTTCGGGGTGTGGGTAGATTACGTGTGAGTTGACGGGGATCACGCGTGAAGTCAAAACCGACATACATGAAGTGCTCATAGGAACATATTTCATGCTGATTGGCTTCACAAAATGAGGAGCATTCCCTCAAACAGATTGAAAACATATGGAAGCACTTACAATGCGATTTTATTTGGTTTGGCTGCGAAAAGGACATCTCACGCGTGACGTATGATTGAGTGCGTTGGAGACATGTTGTTTACCATTTCAAACGGTGTTTACTGTGATGTCTGTGGAAGACAATGTAGAGAGACACGAGTAATTCAATTGTACTCCAAACAATTGCTGGCCTGTATAAAGAATACTGTGCAGGACCAAAAGATGCAGATGTAACCAGCTGGGAGTGCTCGTCGGTCACTGCTCAAGCTGAGAGTATTCTGGCTGAAGTAGAGACAGAGTATGGTGGCAGAACGCTGCTGCCGGTCCAGTGGCATCCTGAAGTAAGCTGAGCTCAGAGTGCGCTATCAGCAGTGCAGATGGCTCGTACCTCCAGGATATTGCCTACTGCTTTCAAAGATTGAACACACAGTTGTCTCCAGTAAGAGGCCTGACGACCGCAGTACGCGCGCCATCCGGGAGAATCAGCGTCATAAGCCTTTTGCCTCCACGCCAATGTTCTTGTGTGAAAAAACTTGCAACGGATGCGGCCTCGTGCTCCAGCCAAAACACCTCTTCTTCCCATCGTTTATAGCGCTCCCTGCCACGGAACCACTCCACACGTATACCTACATGTGAAGCGCGTGAGATTGGGCTCATGTCACTGAGTAGCAACGTAAACCCTACTTGCAGAGCATTCCTCCGCCATTTCACTCTTGCGAAGTGTGACATCCCCGGTGTCATTGACCGATGGGGCGTAGTTAACCCGCCAGTACCAGGGCATTTTGATCCACCCCTGGCCAAGGGATCTGTTCTTTTTGACATCTTCAGTGAGCGAGCTTAGGTCACCCGGCGTCAAGGGGCGCAGTGCGTTCGCGTCCCGATCACTGCTGCTGAGCAGCATGAGCCGGTCCCTAGAGGTGTTATATGCCCAAGCAGCAGCAGCCAGTCTCTCGGCAAGTCGCTGTTGTTGTGTAGCTTCACGCGTGACGGACTTTACTCCGCGCGTGTGCTTAGAGCGAGAGTCTGAGACGTGTACCTTTTGGATCGAGATCATGCGAACGGTCTGCAAGTACTTCAGACAGGCCACCCTTTGGATTTGGCGCTCCCACTCGATGACAGGTGAGGATTGACGATCAGAAATGGCGCCTGGTGGATAGTCGCTGGGCAGTAGAGTACTCATGAGCTCAGGCTGGCCACCAGTGCCATCGCTGGACTGCGCACTCGGCTCCATGTCTGTCGATAAAGGGAAAAACTGTGAGGCGAGCTGTCGATGTTTCTCTAATGTCCTAAGCAGCTTGGCCCGGCGAGTCGCAATCGCTGCCGTTTGCCGAGGTGTGGGCTTGGTCCCGTAAGCCTTGACGTCGGTGACAAGCTGGTGTCTATTCACGTGTAAGGTGCATGAACCACGTACAGACTGGTACTTACTGGTCGTTCTGTAGTTCAAGCCCATCCACAATCCATGACGCGGTGCCTGGCTGGCAGGATGGCCCGGCTACCGCAGTTGCGCTTGATTCCAACAAGGCAAGCTCACTCATCTTCAGAGAGAGTGACATCTCCAGGGTGTCAGGCATGGAGAATACGCTGGTTGTTTTACCGTCAACAGCCTGCGGCTCAAGAGACAGGGTAGCCCAGTGATCGGTGGTTACGGTGTCGATGGTGTTGTGGAAGGCTTCCCAGTCAAGTTTCTGCGCGTGAGCCATTTTTCTTGCTTCAACAATCCTAGTCGCAATAGCAAGAGCTGTCCAGGGAGGCGCCACAGTCAAGTATGGTAATGATTGATTAATACAGGTTACGTACCCATTCGAACAGTTTTGCTCCAGTTCCACTGGTGCATGACATAGTTGAGTGTGTCAACGCGCGATCCGGGCCCACGTTTGCATGTGCTGGCGGCGGCGTGATTCAGATTAGCCCAGCAACGCTCACCCCCCTCGGCATCCAAGCGTCCAACACCGAAGATGTGATTGAGACAGTACAAGATGAAGCAGATGTCCACATGACCCGCCAGGTGAAATTTAGGAACGCTAGCAATGAACTCGAGGAAGTCTTGAGGCGTTAAGGAGCGTAGGGGATGCTTCATTCTTGCCCATTGCTCCCACATTTTGACGATGTAGTGGCACAGAATGTCGTGATGAATCCCAACAGAAGTGACACCCTCTGATAAAGAGCGCGTGATGGCGGAAACAAAGCAAAAGTCCGCGTAGTAGAATCTGGAGCAGATGTTCAGCCCAATTGCTGTGCTGAAGGGTAACATTTACCGCTCGGGAGTGTTGAAATTCACGGTTGCCAGCGGTAGGAAACACGAGTGTCTGGCGCATATTGCAGAGCCAACGCCTGTCTCAGCAACACCTGTAAACTTAACCCAGTTGTTATCCGCCGCCTTGTGATTGTTACAAGCTGAATGCTACAAAACAGTGTAAAGCTGGCTCACGCGTGTATTGTAATACTCACGCGGGACGTTGCATTTGTACCATCCGTGTTTACGTTGCTGAGAAACTCATTGTACTGGGCGGACTGCGCGAAATACATGCGTCCATCTGTTAAACATTGATCCCACGAGTCGTATGCCTTGTCCTTGCGGTACAACTGAAAGCTGCCATCGTAGGACATATGCATTGTAAACAAATATCTGTGAAACATCTGCCGTCAGTTGTCTCCCTTTCAATGGGAGCACACAGACCGATTATCTTTTGTGACACTTGATGCCAAGAAGTTAACATTTTGAATGGGACAGGCGGGGCATTGAAGAGCCAGATCCGGGTCGCCAGAAGGATCCGGCTTAACCGTTTTCTTGCCCGCTCGCTTGACACTTTGCAAGAACTGCCACTGGCGCGTGACGCGCAGAAACTCGCGATACCTGTCAGGTACCGAATCTGGTGCAATGGCCGAGGTTTGGTAGCAGAGTACGTTTCAGAATCGCTCAGCAGATAGCTTAGCCTCAGCTGCTAGCAGGTGGAACAAGCGGAGACATCCAAACGTAAAGCCAGAGCTGGGACATGTTTCGGAGCAAGGGTATATGCGCGCGTCCAGCAGCTGGACTGCTGGACTAGCATGACCAAGATGTCGACAGAATCAGACCTTCACCTGATGTATACCCGTTGTGTCGCCCAGTGTGAACATCTGCTCTGTACCCAGATCGCAAGGCCTGCCGGAGTGACCAAGGTGGAGAACCAGACCAGTTTGCCAAGACGGCACATCCTCAAGATGGTCGCCAGCTTTTTGCCTGAAGCGATGGCCAGGCAAGGCTACATGAGTGTTCACAAGACAAACTGCGCAGAGGACTCTCGCGTGTGAGCAGTCACAACAAGAGGTGAGATCAGCAGTAGCAAGAGAACAAGCATCACAGCGTTGGCTTGAGACTGTATGCGCCTCGGTAGCAATGATACTATCCAAGTATAGCTGCGCTGACGAATTGACCCAGTCGCTCATCATCTCGTTTTGACCCTAGCGGCGGAAAGCATAAGAACACAACGGCATGAGGAGATTGACAAGCGTACCTTCCCGGATTTAGACTTGTTGATTGGGTCATTATGAAGCTCCGGCTCAGTAATGGTAGAAGAGCTGTTACGCGCGTGGGTTTCAGCGATGGTCTCAGTAGCAGGGTCCTCTAGTGCTGGCATTGTGTTTCGTAGCTGAGATGTAAATGTAAAAAGAGGGCCAGTTTGACCCGACTGTACTGATGAGCCCGCGGAGGGTTGTGTTGTCGGCTCGCGCCGCGCTCGCTTACAAGACTTGGGTCGACTGTTAACAAGTTGAAACCCAGCTGCCTTGGTGTTAAGAGTGTATACACGTTTTTTGATGTTCCGTGACATGCCGTGACCAGACTGTGGATGGAAGATTGGGCGCAAAGGGCTGCTCTTAAAGCACTGACAGCATGTGCTGTGTCACGCGTGACTTAACTCAGTTCACGCGTGAGGTAAGACATCATAAATATGCATTTCAAGCGTCGCAGACGCGCAGTACATGACATTGCTTCGGAGATGTAAAAAATTTGGGGATGCGGCTACTTAGCCTTCGACTTGCTTTTTGAGCCCGCAGCCTTGGCGCCCCGCAAAACGCCTTCGTTTGTGTCTCGCAAGTTTGGCAGCGATCCGGCGAGACGATCTGCAAAACCAGTGATGTGAGCACGGTTGTTACTTATCACGCGCGTACATACCTGCTGGCAAAGCAGTCACTGCAAACAATCATGAGTGTGTGCGTCACAAAAAAGCTGATTGTGCAGCTCACCAGGAGAGGCAGGGGAGGGGGTCGACGAACGACTTAGACCTGAAAGTCCAAGCAACTTGTTCTTCACCACTTCCCCAAGCATTGGTGCTGCGTCAGGCGTGGTTATCGAAGTGTCACCGGCATCGGACTGCCTCGACACCAATTGCGCGCGGGACTTGGACTTAGCGCGTGTGTTGATGCCAACATCGTCCTGCGGATCTCCCATCTGCACGTCCGGGATCGACTTTGGTCCTTTCTTACGACTCGAGCTTCTACCACGTGCCAGCTGCTTCTGCGCAGCTTTGCCCTTCTTTTTCGACAGACCGGTCGCGATTAGGTCAACGTCAGAGTTGGACGCCTCATCCTCCTCGAGAATCTCAATAACCTCAGCCGAGATGTTGACGGGCTGAGGCTTGCAGGACGTCACAGATTTGAGCTTGACCAGGGGTGAAGGCGCCGGCTCCTCATCTGTAATGACGTTCGGGAACTGTTCACGCGTGACAACAGGGGCTGCGTACCATTGTTCTCCGACTCCAGATCCAGGTCCATCGGCGGCTTGGGGCGCTTGGCGTAGGGCGGCAGAAGCTCCGGAGGTGAGCGCTGCACCGGAGCAGAGTGCGGACCAGGGTTGACATTGGCGAGGGTGGGGGTGATGGCAGTCTTGATCTGCAGCGCCGGGCGCTAAGGTCCAGACGGTGAGATAACCCACCTAATCGTGTCAAAGACAAGCCGCTTACCTGCTTAGCTACGGTTTCCAATCCGGATCCCGAGGCAACCTGCGATTTGGAACCCGAGACAGCTTGAAGTTTAGCAAGCTGAAGGTTCACGCGTGAGGCTTGTGATACACGTGTGATCTGGCATGACACGTACTGGCTCCTCATGGATCTCCTTGGACTTCGATGACAGCCTTCGCACTGCTTGCATCAACGACTTGTCCATCGTCAGTTGCGCGACGGTGTCAAGGGGAGGCAAGGTCATGGCGTCCACGGCGGAAGGCATCGGCTCAAACTGCAGCTGCGCGAGTCTCGAGAGGGAGCGCTCGTCGGCGCTGGGACCCAAAATGGTAATGCTATGCTCAAGCTGCGCGTTCATGTCACCAATACACGAATGCATGTACCCCAGAATAGCGGGGCCGCCAAGACGATCATGATTGCCGGTCAAGTAGTGAGGTTTTGGCAACGTATCGACATACTCTAAAGTTTTGATAATAAGTCCGCACTGCAAGCGCACTCCGTGAGGACTGCCGAAGACAGCCTGAGTGGAAGAGTCAAGCATGGGGTTACGCGTAAACTTGGCACGCATGTCTTTCGGCGCAGAATAATGATGGTTCAGATGGTTCAGCTCGTAAAGTGCCTCATCAATCGGAACACGCAGCCAGGCTGTGAACTGGGGCTCGGTTTGAAAGGGCTGATCAGGCAGCAGGGACAACCGGCTTGTGCTTCCAGGCGCGGCGTTGTAGATGCCGAGAGAACCCTACTCACGCGTGTCAATTCCACGCTTGCGCTCTTGCTTTTCACGACTCACAGAGGAAGGGCCCACGTCTTGATAACTGTTGATGCGCTGGGCCAAAAGATAAATCCCTGGCGCGATGAGATCCAGCTCCTCGATGCGCTTCATTGCTTCGGGGGAAAACGGGACAAATAGGCGCTGTCGATTAAAAAGGGGCATTCCGGGGAACTGTCGCCAAACGGTTGATGCTCCTTAGATAGTGTTAGCATCAGCCATCTAAAAATCGAAGTAGCATACCATAGACCTTAGCAAACCAGGCTCGTATGTTTGCTCGACCTTGCGCGGCAGCCGGACTCGCCAAAAATAGCTCAGCGTCCTGATTCGCATATCTGATCTTCAATCAGAATGATGAGTCGAGCACTCAAAAATGTCACTTACTTGCCATGAACAGCCTGACCGCGATCGTCTACTGTCAGCATGTTTGTGATGACGACCGCTGGTGAAAACTCGCTCAAAATGTCGTGAAGGGTGTGGATATACCGTGCTGCTCGCACAAGGACTCTACATGCGTGTAAGTAACAGTCCTTATTATCGCCACGGACTTACTGCTGCTGGTTTGAGCAGCGGTTGTCGAGCCTAAGCTCTAACCCCAGTCCAGCCATCTCTTGTAGCACCTTGAACCAACGATCACATCGCTACGATCGTGTAGTTAGCATGCATAACAGTTTGGCAAGTGAATTTCATGTTACGCGTAACATTGCCATCTTCTCGCGTGACTCAGCCATATCAACAGTATAAATTCTTAAGAGCTAGCGCTTGTGTGTACAGAGGGAAATGGGCGGGGAAGGGGGGAATTGATGACGGACAAGTTCAGCAGCACTCTTAAACCATCAGCGCCGTTTGGGCTTGGGGATCCGCGGCATGGGCATACGACCCCAAAGTTCCCGAACTCGCTTCAGCTGTGCACGTGTACGCAGCTTCTGTTCTTCTGCCCCACTTATTCAGCAACACGTTGAGACCTCGTGGGATGGTGACGTACCTTCGTCCGTCTCTGTAGACAACTTGCTATCGCTGGACTCCTCCCAGTCCTCTTCATCGTTGGTCTGCTGCGCCTGAAGTCCTGAAGGACCAGCTACGTTCTCGTCAACCTCCATAGCAGAAGCACGACTAGATGCGCGCGAACGTGAGGCTTTACGCGCGTGTTAGATTTTGTTTTACTGTCATGACTGTGACGTACAGTACGGCAGGATGACAATGCCCGCAAACTCCTTTTTGCGACGAGCAAGCCTGCCTTTTCCCTTCAGTGCAGATCGGGCGGCAGGGGGAGGGCTGGGTGCAGGGGAGGGTGTGGCAGACTTCAAACGCTTTGAGTAATGAATGATGGGCTGCCAGATATGAGCTTACCAGGATTTCGGGCGCCTCGTGTCGCTCCGCTTCAAAGACTTCCTCATCGGATACCGGTTCCACAACTTCCGATACATCTCGTTCGCACACCCGCACGATCTTCGATGCAGAGTTCTCAATATGCACAGTCAGCCACTCGATATCCGAATCCATTACGTGGCGTTCCTCCCGCAGATCCGGGGCAGTAGGCGTGCGGTGCGGAATTGGCTGTCTCCGCTCCTGCTCGTGGCACGAGTACTCAAACTTCCCCAGCATCAAAGCAAGCCACTTGAGCCCGTAAGGTCCCCCAAGCAGCGCGCCAGTTAACGCGTGAGTCCAGAACGACGCGCGCAACCAGGCGGAAAATCCCCTCGCCAAAAGGCTCCAGCGTTGAGAGTGATGGGGGTTGTAGCACACGGCATCCAGCCAGAACGAGGTCCCTAAATGCGTCATAGAGCTCAGGGGCTCGGGTAACTGCTCCGGATAAAACAATGACGTTTTATGCATCGCAATATACAGCAATCAAGAAGCCTAAAATACAGTTAGCCTTGATCAAGAGCGGCGCTTACGTACCTGTGGGGGAAAACCACGCTTGTACTGGACCACGTGCGCCAGGAGTCGCTTGTATGGGGCGCTGTAGTCAAACACCTCAAGTAGATGCGCGTAATCGGGTGCACTGAACACATCATATACCGGAAGTCCCTCGTCATGGGCAGGCAGCTGATTCGCTATCTCGCGATACGTGAGAAGGTCCGTGTTGGCTAGATTCAGCAGGCGGGCCACAAAAAGACGAGCATCAGGTGCGGCTCGCATGCTGATATGTTCCGGATTGGGTGAATAAAGTCCAATGTCATCTTCTACGTCCACGGCTCCTAGAAACTGAAATTGGTTATCATTGCTAAGCAAGCTGCGCTGCCCTGCCGTCAGGTGGCGCACAAATGCTAACGTCGTCTCGGAATTCCACGTGTCTGGATGAGTAAGAGAATCCATGCCTGCCGGCAGCCGGCGAGGGTTAACGAGGACTATCTTACGCTTGTCCCACAGTAGCGGTAGATGTAGTCCTTGGTATGCTGAGTGATGGACGAGTAAATTGCGAGTTTAAAGTGTCACGCGTGAAGACTCTCACCGTATTGCATCTCCAGAAAGCGATGCGACAGGCGTCTGGTCGTCCATTCATTGAAAACAGTGTATGGAAGTAGTGGCCGAAAAGAGCCATCAAATGACGCGTATGGGACCGGCCGGGCGTCCGCAGCGGTGGGGGACATCAGAAGCGCTGACACGTGTGTTAATGCAAAACTCACGCGTGAAAGCAAACTTACCGTTGTATGTCATTTGCCAGTCGTAGAAGCTGGACAGTCCAGTTTCATGTGCTTGCATTAACTTGAATGCTCGGCTGTACGGACTTTGCACGCTGCAGAAACATTGTTTTAGCCATCTGACACAGCGACAAGGCTCATACCTTGAAAACATTAGACGACCATCAGGATCACGCCAAACACCCACAGCCCAGATTTCCGCGCCAGTTTGTACCGACAGCACTGTTGCTATATCTTCGAGATCTCCGGGAAGATCCTTTAATGCCCTGCATAGCTCAGTGTCATCTGCGTTTGCAGAACTTGAAAAGCATTACGCTTACTGTGCACGCTGCTCGTTGTTCACAGCCGCATAATCAATATCGGGATAGGCGCCTAGACGTGTTGCTGTCAGCTGCTCAAACCGCTGCAAGGTGGCATCACGCGAGTAGGGGGAGCGACTCCCCGCGTGAACAAATCCTAGCCCGCCAAGCCGCTCTTGTATTGACGCATCGGTTTCCGGGGGAGGCAAAGACCGCTCTGTAGCCTCCGTCTATCTGATATCAGCCTGAGTGCTACGCTCGGCTCATTTGACCCACCTTTCCCTTTTTCTGCTCGAAGTTCAGCTTGTGCCGTGTTTTCTGCACATGATAGGTCAAATACAACACGTGCACTGGCTGACCGTACGTACCTCGAGAAAATGATAATATGTTTCTCCAAAAAGCATGCTTTTGCGCTGAGCAACGGTCGCGCGGACATGATTAGTGGCCCGAGGATGCCGATACTGATGTGCCTCGTAAAAAGCCGGTATCAGGCAAGCTGCATACTCCGCGGGAGTGCCTCCCTCCCGCTTGTACGCAGCGAGGTCATCATGATGGGACCGGAACCATTTCGACTCGGCGGCCAGCCAATAATCCCGCTCCTTGGACATCCTAGTGGAGAGTGAAGTACAAATCACCCTGAGCCCGACACGTTGCAAATAAATACAAGTATAGTATTACATAATTAGGTGTTTGCGACTGCTTTTTGAATCACGCGCCAGGTCTCAACTATCCGCGTGTTAGCAATCAGAACCTTTCGCTTCTACCACGTTTTTGCTTATCTTCGCGATCCATCACAATGTACTCATCAACACGGGGATCACGCTTAGATCGTCTGGTACTTCTTCGGCGCTCGATTCTGGATACCGCGGCCTCCTGTGCCTAATAATTTAAGCGAGTGACGCCATTACACGCGTGAGGGTTACTTACGGGCTCGCCGACATGTTCGGGCAGCACATCCGTAACATTTTCCTTGTTACACCTTAGGTTGGATGCGCGTTTCAGCTGTTAGGAAAACTTACTGAAGGAGGGCTTTGTTCAGGCTCAACGTTTGCTGGCTCTGGGGTACTCGTGCGTGTACTTGGTATGTCCCGCTTGTCAACCGCTGGACGAGCGATCACGCATGAGATAACACTCGACATCTGAAGCAGAATACGTACCCTCGTCAAGGTCATCCTCAGCAGCCGGTACATTGCCAGCGGTGGGGGCCTCGATCTGCTTCAACATCCTCACCTCCTGCTGATCCGTGGCCAGCATGCTAGCGTCTTCTTCCCACACGTCTTCTCGCAAATCGAGCTCCTTACACATAGCAGCCAGCAACTCGTGTGACAAAGGAACCCCTGAGGTAAGTGCTGAGCCCGTGTCTTGGCGTAGGTTTTGTTGATCCGTCGACTTGGCAGCCCGCAGCCGAACTTCATTTTTCCATGCATTTTTGCGCGCCTCAGCACTTTGTTGCAGAATCTGTCGTGAGCGGGTGCAATCTCCGTCCAAAGCCGTAATAACTTCATTCAAAATACTCTCCGCCTGCTTATGAGACCACGCTGTTGCGCGTGCTCGTATTAGTCTCTTCACACTGGCCGGGATGTCCCCCTTTGCAATGATTCGATTCAAGATCTGCCTGACTCGGGACACTGCAAAAAGCAAGGTCCTACCACCAAGTGGTCCCCCATACACCGTACCTGTTAGGGGGTGTATGTGTGGCCGCTCCTGTACAACTACCTTCTTCAGGGTTTCCAGCGACCACTTGGAGTGATCCTTAGCCGCTACATTGAAGAATGCTGCAGGCAGAAACTCTGGACAGAGAAGCAAGCGAGCTAGCGATGGCTTGTGAGATAGGGGTATATGCGCACTGGGCTCGTCACTCAGATCAGAGAACCCGCTTTCGCACTGCGATCATCATGAATAAAGTTATCACGCGCAAGTGCACCAGCTACTCACATGAACAGGTCCTTCTTGTTCGATGCAGGCGACGTGGTGAATGAGATTGCAGAGCGCCGAATGAGAGTGATGCACGCGCATCAGGTGCTGGTACAGCACGAGCGTGAAAGGTGGATAAACAAACGTGCGTGACGCGAGCAAGTGGTAGGTGACGAGACACGTCTTCCTGAGGGGTTGGCGTGTCATCTCCACTGTCAGATTGCTCAGCAGTGGCTCGCATCAGCTCAGTGTACAGCTTCTCGTCAGGACGTAGCTTGAGAATTGCACCATGCACCGGGGTGGTGCGAATGTCGTCAATGACGGTATGCAAATCCTGATCGGTGCCAGGGAGTATCCTGAAACAAAACACGCGTGAAAGAGGGAGTAGATTATCTTGGCCATCCAACAAGTGTGTGTTTCATGCGTCTAGCTCTGGCTTTCGCCAGTGCTTTGGATCACGAAACACGGGCACATTGGGAGGCATCCGATTTTTGTCAATGTATGCGCCTGGTTCTTCCTGCATTTTGCGCGCAATAAGTTCATATGACGGCGCTCCTCCCCCATATGCCCCTGTATGCTCATCAAACTCCAGTCGTAGATCCTGGCGGCTGACTCACCACTGAGAAGAACAAAGTAACGCCGAATCAAGGACTTTTGCTGCTCCGCTAAGAGCTTAATTCGTCGAACATCCGGATACATTGGCCAGTCTGAATGATTAAGCCAGACAGCGGGTTTGGCCTGTGTCGCATCTTGGGTAAGAATAGAGCCTGCGCGTGAATGTTTTAGCACACGCGCGGAACTGATTCCAGCTACACACCGAATTCTTCACCAACGTAGTCTTGCCATATCTTCTGCATTTCAGCGCATGATGTGCTTTTCAGGAATTTCCCGCAGTTGCGGGTAGCGTAGCTGCCAGGACATTAGTGCCTCGGTCAGTGTTTGGCTGTTTACATACTCAGACCCGGATGGCTGCCCAGAGGGACCGCACGTAACAGCCATCACGTATACTCGGGCGCCAGTTGTTTGCTCCCAGTCTTTCAGGGTGGATACAATACTTCCAGGAAACACATCGAGCAACCTGCACCGTTTTAGCCCACGCACCTGGACCATCTACTATTGCACTTACGCTTCTTGTACGTCAGGGTCTTGATCTTCATAAGGCAGCCTTTTTGCCGAGCGCATTGATTCCACTAAGCTTTCAAGCTCCTCATAAGCAGCCAGGTCCTCTCGGCGAAGTGCAGCCATCTCCTCCTTGACCGCTTGGTTATATGCATTCAAAAGCGCAACGCCCACTTGCCCTGGAGCAATTGTGTCACGACGTACTCTGATCCGGTCCGCGTACCGTTGTTTAAACAGGATCGGCACGGAGACTAGCTTGTGAAGCGAGCTTTTAGATGCGCAAGAGCCATCTTCTTTTTCGCGTGACTCGTTGTAGAAAAGCTGCTTTAGTCTCTACTGAAGATCATTAGTGCCGTTTCCTACGATAGTAGCAGCACGCACCGTGTGTAGCTTATCACGCTGCAACTGAGTAAACGCCGATGAGCTGTTTGGTTTTTGTGACTTGTCACGCTCGGGGAATGCTTCTAGCAATTGAGCAACCATGCCATCCACAAACACATCTTTTGGGCTGAACAGGTCACCGTGCTGATCACGTATCCGTCCAGACCCACAGAGCTCTGCCCATTCGTCTAGACTGTCAAGCAGAAACTCCCTCTCAGGGCGAGTGAAGTGATGGTTTTGCATGGTTTGGTGGATGTGGTGTTGACTTCAGCAACTGCTGCACTAGAGGCCTTAAATCAGTTTGCTGATAGCTGCTCCTGTCTGTTGCACACCTTGGTCAAGCAGCACTTACACCTCGCAGAGCCATTTGAGCTGTGCGAGGCTTCCTGAATTGATGTCAATGAGCGGAGCTGCGGTACAGTTCAGTGATACACGCGCCTACATGCGGTCAGTACGCGCGGGTTCTACGTCTCATGGTGCTGCTTGTGGCCCACCCGGCTTTCTGATCAACGGATCCAGGCTTTCTGTCCCAACTGACCGAGCAACCAGAACTGCATGAACTCTATTATACTGCTGCGCAGGCAGCAATGCTTTCAAGCCGCAAAAATCTGTTTCACCGAATCCTTAAGGGAAACTGGATGTAGCCCTGAGCTTGCATTACGGCACTTTCAAGTAGAAGTACCGTTTGTCTCGGAGGAGCTCACTTTGAGCTCACCGTAGCTGTGTCTGAAGCTCTTTTTGTGTAACTCGACGGAGTGATCTGCTTTTCGGGTTGGAACACGCGCACACGCGCAAATACATTGTGACTCATGGCAATGAGAACAATGATACTGGTCAGAACACACGCGAAAGTTGTGTGTGGGCTGCTGTCAGCGACGCGTGTACCAATCACTACTCTTGTTGCAACATCCATGTCTCACAAATATGCACTCTAACCAGACGAGCAGCATAGTTCTCAGTCACGCGTGAGTACGGACAACTCACGCGTAAACTACCCAATACTCAAAGCTCACTCGTCCTCACTCACGCGTGGTTGTACAACCACACGCGTGTCCGACTCGCGTGACGACGGCCGACTTTTTGCTGAAGCTTGCTGCTGAAATGGGTGGTGTTGAGGGTGGCTGTTTGGACAACCACAAAAGCTGGACTGTTGAGTGGCGGTGTGGACTATGATCAGAGTTCACGCATGGGCCACTCTGGCTGTGCTGGATGGTTTTGAGTTTCCCGTTTCCTCCTGCCACCTCTCCTCTTGTTGGCTATCAGCGCAGACGCGCTCACAACTGGCCAGCCTGCGGGCAGTTGTGTTGCTGGCAGCCGCGCCACCATCTCCTTTGTACGCTAACTCAATCTTGCCTGCAGCTTAAACACCGCCGCCATGGCGTGTTTTGTTTGACCTGCGCCAACCATTGTATTCCTGTCTCAGGCCCAACACACCTCCTCCCACTTGACCCGCATTTGCCTTGGATTGCGCCTGCGCTTGACACCAGTTGCTGAGAGGTGCGTTTTTGTTCACAATGCCAGTTCAGATGTTAACCCTCTCTGTCACCTGCCTCAACACCAACCCTTGTCCCCACATGCCCGTGACAATTTTCTCACACTCTTACCTACTAGTCCATGGCAACCTATGCCTGATGTTGGCGTGCACATGTCTTCTCAACGCCAAGATCACTTGTGGTGCGCTTCCTTGCCCTCACTTGCACTCAGACATGACACAATTTTTTGTGCTCCTGGTGTGTGCACAAGTTCTCCTTGCTCATGTTCCCACTCGCTGACCTTACTACCAGCTGGCCCCAATATCAACACACTTGTGGCGCTCAGAGTCCATTGTTGTGTCTATCAACGGCACGCAGCAACACAGAGGCGCACGTCTACCGGTTTGTCTTTGTTCTCACTTACAACTCACACTAACTCGCCCAAAACGTGCTGCCTGCATGGCCATCTGCAAGTCCACGCCTGCATGGAGGCTACACTACTGCACCTCAGGACCATGGACATTGCTGGCACGTATTTTGCTGCTTTGCCGCATGTGTTGTCACCACATACTCTGCCCAACACCGTAAGTCCATACAACCCAGCCTGTCCCAAAGCCAAGCCACGTGTCATTGAATTGTATTGGTGTAGTATACATACACTATCAATATAAATATGTTTACCTAATCTTGTGATGCGAGCAAACACCCACTCTTGAATTCAGGTTCCTCTATGATTCTATTTGTGGACCCCTACTTGAGAGCACTTGTAAGTACACTACACCAATCTTTGAAGCCCGCAACATATGGTATGAAGTACCTGCAAGCTGTTCATGTTGCCTTTGAAGTACTTTCAAGCAGCTATAGTCAGCTTTCAAGCAGCTTGAAAGCACTTCAAAAACCTGACTTAACTTATTGCACTTATTGCACTTTATGTACTTAGAAGCACTTTAAACCAGCAGAAGTACCATGATATCTTTGCTGATGTTATAACATGGAGAATTTGTTCCGTAATCCTCAGTTCAACATACCAGTTTTAGGTGATGCCTGCCTTGTTCCTCAATTTCTTCATCTGATGTACACCTTATTTTGCAGACTCAATATGTACGCTATTGATCTGGCATATTGGATTATTTCAACTTCCAAAGCATGCCCATTTTTCTAACAGGACCGCTGTAGGTGATCTAGTATTGGGTGCTGATTGGAATCAGGACAAAGTTTTTTCCAATAATCTTTTTCAAACTAAGTACGTAGTATATGGATTTCATTTGCTGCAACATGCTTATACTCTCTTGCCTAGAAAAGGATGGGATGGTTTTCCAGCGCTGCCTAGATCTTAGTACTGGAAGGCTTTGACAATTGATTCTGC
Source organism: Ceratobasidium sp. 395 (assembly GCA_019616345.1). Lineage (NCBI taxonomy): Eukaryota > Fungi > Basidiomycota > Agaricomycetes > Cantharellales > Ceratobasidiaceae > Ceratobasidium > Ceratobasidium sp. 395. The sequence goes on from WSTH01000738.1 coordinate 16,505, forward strand.
TTTTCCTTCTTTTCCTCCTGCTCTCAACACCTCTCCTGAGCAATTCCCCCTTCTAACTGTTGCCACACACTTCAACCCAGCCCTCACTGCCAATCTCCTGCTACCAGAAGACTTCAGGGATAAAAAAAGGTGGCACTCAAGAATAGACTGAAAAATAGCAAAAACTGGTGGGCCAGGCAATATGTCCAGCTACCTTTGACATATTCAAAGAAGTGGTAAGTTGGCATTGTTGTTTTCCTTCTCCAGGACAGTATTTCTATCCATGTGGTTATAGATTCAGGAGACACTGGGTACTGGGTGCAAAGTGAAAGACTGCTATGTATATGTGTCAGCCAGCGCTTCAGCTCAGTGAGTGACTCATACATTGTCTCTGAGCATCTAATGACCAACTCCCCCCACAGCAATGATATACTTGTGCATGGACTGGGTGGAATCAAGTCCAACCCAATTTGCCTAGTTCTCAGCTTGGACACACTCTTTGAATCTCTTCAAACCACTCTCTTGATTTACTCTCAGACTCTATTGAACTTGAAACTCACAGATATTGATACAAAGGTGTTGGGTATCATGCCCAACTGGGTTGCCTTTCACCTAGGAGTTTGGAACCAATATGCTTGGACAGTAAGTATCACACATCCAGTCAGGCTTTTTTTGAAGAATATAATCTTTCATGTTATAACCTAGACTATCAAGCACACTGGTTCTGACAAACTTTGCAATTGTGCAGCCGGGGAGACTCAGAGTCAGCCATACTCCAATCACTCCATGGCTGTCTCAGCACAAAGTGGCAACTACAATTTGTTCAGTGATACAATTAGGATGGTTCTAACACACCAGCCTTGGTAAAGGTGAGCTATATATTTTGTCTCACTCTTTGAATAGCCTTTGACTCTTATACCTCTTCAGCTTTAGCAATATATTCCTAGCCTGATAAACAAGCATGACGTGCTGTACAACAGCCTGAATCTCTTGTTTGACTTGGGAAGTGCCCCCTTCCGCATGATTGTAGTCAACGTGCAGCCTGTCACCAATGGCCACCAAGACTGCAAGGACAAGGTCAACTCAGTTTGCCTCATCTTGACAATAGGTAACTCCACAGCTGGGGAGCTTTGTCTGCCTGCCAGCTTGCTTGTGATACCTCTGGTCAATGGTAAGTTCACAGCAATCAGGTCCAAGCGGGATACCCATTTTGATATGGACTTTGTCTGACAGAGGATATAGTTTGTGTTCACATCTGATAGAGGCATTCACCAAAGGGGACACAGATGGCAATGGGTGGAAGGAAGTAACACTTGTGTTATAGTTACTATGTATATGTTATGGTACAAACACCACTTAACCATAGTCTCATGGTAACCTATCCCAAGTGTCTGTTTCTACCTGGTCTTCTTGCGTGATACAGTTGTATTTGTGTGTGTTGAAATACACAGCAAATTCACTCCATCCGTTGGCAGTTCACACCACGTATTCCAACGCATGTACAACTGACTATGCCATCTACGCCTGCATTGTGACCATTTGTATTGTTGCCTGCTCCACCATCCTTGTGTTGCGGTGCTGGCCAGCATGCTGGGTCAGTGCATTGATTGGTAGACCAGCTACATGCCCAGCTCACACATGCAAAGCACTTATCCACTAACTCTCTGCAAGGTCTGATCCAAGTGGAGCGCCTGCCCAGGCCATGGCGCACGTGGAGGCTGTTGAAGCACAGCTTGCTGTGCTTAAGATTGGCTGATGCCAAGTCAAGAACTTTCTTGACATGCTGTCAAGGCGTGAGGCTGAGGTGCACACAATGTTGGTGTGTGCATTGGGAACCACACGTTGGTGTTCTGCCAAGCATGCCCATTTTTGGTGCTGACGCTACGATTCCATATCTCTCCCCCCATGCCATCCAACGTTCTCAACTGGGTTGGATTCACATTCCTGGTGCTACACCTTGCGCCTGTAGTTGGCAGACTATCAGTTATCTGCACCACCAGAGTGAGCACCCACATTGAAGACTAGGACCCCACAACCAGTGGAGTACTATGCATATGGTTGTGGTACTGTGTGCTCAACAGGAAAAGGCCAGGCACTTTAGAGGCTCCATATATGTGTGGTATTCTTTGAGTATTTCTTCTCCTTGACTTTTTATCTCAACTTTGGTCCCAGTCCCGCTTGCTCACACCCCTTACATCTACCATTGCTAGTTGACCACTTGATACAAGCACGCCTTTTGTACAATTTTCCTTTGGTTGGTAATGTACTTAACTCGTCAGCTTGCAATTTACAACCAACTTTTCTGAGTTTGTGTCATGACTTGACACACTTCCCATAATATAATCTCAATATGTAATCTTTTTCAGAGACACCTTCTGTCAGAGCTCTCTCAATGTTGGTAATATAAGTAAGAAGTATGGGACGAGATGCGCAGTGACTTAGTGGATATGAGA
>WSTH01000739.1:0-18935 GCA_019616345.1 Ceratobasidium sp. 395
GTGGATAACGTTGATCTAGCCGAGCTCTGTCCCTCACGGCGTTCCCCACCCCGCCCGCGCTGGACACTTCTCTTGCCTGAACTTTCCCTCCAGCCGATTTGTGCTCCCTCGTCACACATTTCAGGCTCCATTCCGTATATGGACCATGGGGGCACTACGAATGTCAGGCTTCTTAGGGGAAAAAACAGGTGCGATAAACACTTCTTGCGAGGTGTGAATGAGCGGGAACTATATGGATGTAGAGTCTGTCGAAGCTTGGGGTGGGTTCATCATCAAAGCCAGACCTTTCGGTATGTCACGTGATATCCCCCTTTCATAAATTTATTCAAATTAATTCGTAGTTGGAGAGCTAGCTCTCAGGTTTGGATTGGTGCAATGCGGTCGTGTAGCTCGTATAGCTTGGTCATAACCAGCTGCGCCCAGTGGAATACCCTTTATAAAGGTCACATGGCGGAGCCATCTCTTGCTCCGTCCCACCACATCCCCAGCTTCCACCCAACGATCCACCATGGGCATCATCGTGATCAATAGTATGGACGAGTTTAATACGGTCGTAAGCCGATTATAGGTCACCTGACAGTACTAATACTCAAACGGGGCTACCCCACAGATCAACTCTACTGTACTGGCCAGAGATGAACGTCGATTGATGTCCCACCCAGGACCCGAAACCCCTAAATTGCATTTTTGAGATTTTTAAGCTGCTAGTAGACGCCGGCCCAAATTTTATTCTACGGTAGTTACGAGTAGAAAGTATCTATTTCTTAAGTATGAAGCTCTCTGGTGTCATACATGAGCCGCTACGATGGCTTCTTTGTCGTCTCTGGCGGTGTCCCAAGTCCTGGTGGGACATCAATCGACGTTCATCTCTGGCCAGTACAGTAGTAGGTCTAACGTAATTGATTTCTGGGCAACCGGATCTGGCCCGTGCCAGGAGATCTCCCCGGTTTTTGAGGAGTTATCAGAAGACATACATCAAGTTGGTTTCTACAGAGTCGACTTTGATAAACACCCGGTTCGTGTGTTACCCTTTGAGCAACGGTGTCTCAACGAACGTTCTTTCGTACTAGGACATCGCTCAAGGAGTTGGCATTCATGTGGTATGGTTTGATGTCATTTCGCGAGCAAATTGTATGCGTTCTCACCGCCTCCGCAGACACCAACCTTCATCTTCTACAAAAATGGGCAGAAAATGAAGCAATTGGCGCGTATAGATCCAGTGGCCCTAAAAGTTAGTTCCAGTGTCACATCACTGGCGATCCTTGCTGACTTCAGTCTATTTTGAAGGGATTGGTTTATACAGCGATGTGTACGCACTAAGTGATTTTCGTCAGTTTGACGTTACCATGATGTTCCTAAAGGCTTAAATGAATAAGCATCAGTCGCTCCCAAATTATAACTGTTCAACACACTTGCATTGGATTCGCCTATCCCATTGTCAGGATCCTCGCCGGTCCCCAGACTATTGACTATATCTGTGATGCTTCGAGAGGCTATAGGCAGTAATTGCACACCCGCTTCTTGGGTAAAGTGCTTTTACAAGTAACAATATCAGCGACCAGATGAAACAATGAAATTAGTAGAATATGAGCGTACTGATGCTCCTGTCGGTTCGGGTACTCCTCAGTCATTGAGTGACCGTAACCCGAGTATCCGAAAGGAGGAAAATATATATTCATTAGGTATTTACAGAAGTGTTTTAGTATTTTTTGACACACAACTGTGCTGTAAATAGCTTGAGGGGTCATAGAGCTGATACTTGCCTAGTACCTCGCTCTCTATGATATGTGGGTATATGCGTCGCACAATTAGTTGAATGGCAGTTGTTTCCGCCTGGTCTATCATCTAAAGAATCTACCACGTTCAGATAGCATATCTGTTGAGGAGTATTTGCATGCTGTAGCTGTGCGATCATCAGTTTTCTTGTAGCTCCCTGGCCAGAGATCTATGCTTTTGGCGGTACAGTATAAATTCAACCTACTCATAAGCTCCCGACCAGCCGTAATCCGGATACATGCGGCGACTGAACAATGTCCCTCTACTGTTGGTACTCTGCCTATGTCATACATACTGTACTAAGAGTTCACGTGAACGACGGCCCTTTTACCTGGTCTGGCTTGCCACTACATGGCGCTTACTTCTGATATACCACCTCACGGTGTTTACCCTTTGAGTTACCGAAACCTCCAAAATAATCGGGATAGTATATCAATATTTTTTTCTAATTATATCACTAAAACGTTGGTGAACTCCTGGCCAGTGCCATTTCGGTGAATGCATGCTCCAATCTCGTTGAAAGTCACTGATTTATTGGACCAACGTATCAGATTTACCCCTAATTATGCCTACTTCCTGGCTGATCTCTATCATAAACTCCCAACCCGGCCGCCGGTACATATTAGCAGCGCGGTTTCCGTGCACTTGGCGTAAGGCAGGCCACAGGGACAGAAGATATCTTCGGGAACGCGCACATTAGCTTTTGGTGGAGCAAAAACAATAATGCATCAGAGCATGTTACCTTGCAACTTGCCCTGCACCCACAGGGCTACGATAATCGTCCGGGTTAAAGTTAACATGAATGGTTTCGAGCGGGCTGCGAGGGTCTGGCAATGTAGGAGGTAATGGCCTCTTCAGTTGTATTGTCTGGTCTAGAACGAGGTAACGGAGATTAGAGAGCTTGGCTAGCTGTGTCAAGTCGGCGGTATGCATATGCTGATGGGATAGCTCCAAGGACAGGAGCTGGGGGAAGGCTGCCGGTAAATACTCGAAGAATCCTGCCGATCTAAAGTCGATACCGCAAAGAAAGATGTGCTGAAGAGGCAGTCTAGAGATAACCTGTAAGAGTGACATGGAATTGATTCCGTATGTATTACTGTAGGCGGAATGTTCGGGCATCTGGGTTGCGTCGAAGATCAGAGTCCTCAAGTGAGAGGTGTGCTCAAAGAGACCAGGAAGCGTCCGGCTCAACCAGTCCTCGCAACGATCATATTTGAACTTTTCTTCGTTGCCAAACATTTGCGTGATTCTGAGGTATGTAAGACTGCTAGAAAGTGGTTTTATCCCCATAATCAGTGGCAGATTGGTATTGTCCACGTATAGGAGACTGAGGTGAATCAAACAGGGGAACGAGTCATCCGACACGGAGAACTTCAGTCCTTTGGGCTGTTCATCACATCCGTACAGCTCGAGTGACTTGAGCCTAGGAAGAGCACCAAGAGTTTCAAGACCTCCGTCGTCGAGGATGCAGATGCTGCTGGTGATACTTTGGAGCTGAATAAATAAGCTGAAATCACGAGGGTGAAATAGCCAGGGGACGTGTGCGAGGTTGTATGCGTTCCGTCTGCTGTCGCCCTTGGTGTCTCTAGGGTAGAACTCGATACCCTCGATGGCTGGACAGGCGGTACCGAGCTTCTCCAGGAGGTTGGAGGCAACTCGATCAGACGACCATGAGCCACAGGTTTTTGCTACCGGCTCTACTCGAAGCTCCCTCAGAGATGGTGTAAGGAGTAGATCAAACCATAAGAGAGCCTCAATGTCTTCGGAATCAAGATCAGAGGTCATAAGCGTGAGCGAAGTGACGTTTGGTAGTAACCTTCCTTTTTTGGCTCGACCTGCAAATACACGGCGACGTTCACTATCGAAGCCGTGGAGTATGGAACAGTAGACTGTGATCTGTTTGACGAATGGCGCGTAGATATCAAAGCGTGTGAAGTCAAGAGCAGGCTCCTAATGAATCGTTACATAGAACCCGTATATGATTAGTTTAACTCCGGAACGGGCCGAACTAAACCCACAGTGCCATTGAGATTGCTCAACCGACTCTTGCTTGTTTGTGGAGTTTCGACTATAAGATCCGTTATGACGTGAGCGCCGATCTCCCTCCAAACGCGTGAAGCCATGATCGGAAAGATTGATTGACGAGTTCGCATAAGAGCCAGCCAGTCGCCTGGGTCAAGCATGTCGGCAATGAGATCGAGTAAGTCTGGAACAAATAGTGCGTGTATATCTGGATCAGTCCTTGAGTGTGGCATTTGATGCCAAAGATAGTGGAAGGTATCGAGCTACTCAGATAGCTAGCATACATGGACTGTTTTATAGTCTATTGCGTGGACTGATATTTAGAAACCTGATGCGTGACTCGGAATTCACGTGAATTTCTCTGACAAGTTGACTCGTATGTTTGACTCGAGGTAGATCGCCAAATTATCGTTTGAAAGGAGCTCCACGCGCTCATTTGAGAGCTGATACGGCGGAGGGGTGCTTGGGTCTCTCGGGATTGCTAGGCCCGTGAATTTGCATAGCGATTAAAACAATATCTTTTACAAGCCCCTGACTTCATTAGGGGGGGGCTCAGTGCTCACATCAAGTCAATAACATGTGGTTCCAAGTCCAGCTTGTAACATATTGCTTTATAGATTAATTCAAGTATGTGCTTACACGTTTTCTATGCGCATAGTGTTGAATAGAGCATCAAAGAAGGTGACTTAACTCTCAAGTCAACTTGCTTGCCTCTTTTTTTCGTGTGAGTCTCTATGTAGCGTGATTTTTGCCTATTGATTTAGTGTTTAGGGAGCGGCGCGTTGTAGTGGGTGAGGAACACGCCTGATACTAAGTCGGTGACTCGGAATCAGCCGAGGGTCACGTGGCACGCAGGAACTTGTGCGCTACCTGATCACCTTGAGGTTGTCTTGAGACGTCTCAGGTCGTACATTGTACATATATCCTACTAGTCCTACACTATCCGCCTTTATTTGCTGATTGGTATATCTAATTCATGCAACGCTAAGGCTCAGATACACATACACTCGATTGCAGAAGCGACAAGAAGATCAAATCAAACACTACTGGCGAGGGACCAGAAAGTGCCGAGACGCTACAGCATTTGAGGGCGTGTAAAGAGAATCGCTAAGGGCTTACCTTATCCAATGTTTCATCGACGTTTGATGTAAATTTCACCAAAGCTCTGCGTGGCAGCATAACATCTGATCGGCACACATTGTTGAATGACATTGACTTACTGTTGACAGAAACGCTCGCAAATAGCCTCACTTACTCGTAGAGCTTGCAATCCCGACATCGTTCTAGGAGGTAAAAGCTAGATAGATTTGGTACTCTCCTCAGATACATTGACTTACACGCTCATATCGATCAGGTTCAGCGCCCGCCTGCCAGCCGCCTCCAGCTCGAGCGTAGGCAGTCCCGCGGCGATCTCCCCTCTCCACTCATGAGAGACCAGCTCGATGCGTTCATCCTCGTCGCCAAATCGAATCTCATACTAGCTTGTCATCAGAACGTGCGCATACGAGCAGCATCCCAACAAGCTACTCACGCTAACACCGCCCACACCCGGAGCCTCCCAGCCTATCTCCCTTTCATCGCCCACTTCTATAACATCGTTGATCATCTGGTCGGGACCGATGCCGACCTGCTGGCCGCACGCAATCACCTCGCGCTTTTCGACCACGCCTGTCCGAGTGTTTACTGTCCTAATCCGCACAAGTTTCACATCTGGGATTGGTGTTGACAACGCGTCGGGTTTGGGGACCACAATGAACGGTATTGTCTGACCTGCCGGATACTGGAGCTCTTGTGGGAGTAAGAGACCAGGAGAGAGGCCTATGTGATGCCACTGGGAAGCATCCATTTGACGTCGCTTTTCGTTGGTCGGGTCCGCCGAAGGAACAAAAGGCCGACTATAGCGAGTAGGCGTTCGCGGGAGATATAGAATCTCAGTCTGTACACTTGACAAAGGGTCAGCCCAAGGGAGCCAGAGGATCGACTAGAATGGGACTTACCTTTCGTGCAGGTATACGCCTCGTCGGTACATGTCAACTCGTACTGTATATGCGATATACGCGCTTGCTTTTCGTAGTTGAATTGACGACGAGGGCGGTAGGTTTTGTTCGCGCTCGCCGAAAGTGAATGAGAACGGAAATTCGGCTGGTCCAGGCTGACTGGAGCTGGACGCGGTGTTGGAGCACCAGAGCTCCGTCGACTTGTGTAATAGCACATGGGTCTGTGAAAGGGTTGGTACGTGGTTTACGACGTTGCTTGCGACTGCTTTACCAATGATCTAAGCGTAGGTTTAGATGAGCATCTAGAACGAAAAAAAGCGAAAAAAGGTGATACATACGCGCACAACTATTCGGTCGACGTGCTTGAACGACCGGACCGTCACGGTACCTTCCACAACTCCATTTCGTCCATACGCAGGTAGCCATGTGCCCCACCGTCGCGCGCCAAGATCGAGGGTCATGTGTTCGGAAGTATACTTGTATGTTGTTTGGTTTCGAGCGCGGGCTAGTATCGACGTACGAGGTGTATGCGCGCTGGACTGAGTACTACGGCTGGTTGTTGGCGTTAGGTCGTATCGAGGAAGGACCTCAGGAGTGTAAGATGGGAGGTTCTCGGAAGACATGGGAGAGGAGCGAAACGAGTATCTACCTGACGACGATCGACTTAAGTATTCGGACGCTAACCACTAACCCTCATCGACCCTCAACTCATGTTTTGCTCGTCCTCCACCTTGTTAGTGCTAGCCTCCACCGGCCGCTGTTTCAAGAAGCTGTAAACATAGTGATAAGACCCATCATAGGAGCTCTGACCGTGGGGGGTACGGTGGAGGTACGAAGTCATACACGGACTATGGGAGAAAACACCGGCGAAGCTGACATAGCAGATGTAGAAAGGGGGCACGCGCGTTAATCAAGGTGTACGACGAGTCACAAAAAGGACTAACACTAACCTTTTCCCAACCAAACCTGGTCGTAGAGATAGGCCTCGGAGTGATGGCCGTGGGATCTTTCTGGTTATTACCGAACGGATCTCAGGATATGGCCTGATCAGGTCCGTAGGGCGGTGTAGAATCTTTAAAGTGATTCGCTCGTTCGGTGCCGTTCAAGTTGGCCGTCCATCGTTTCGCCCTTTGCCTCTGCGTTCAGCGCTTTCCTGACCAATTTCACCGGTAGTGTTGTCGTTTGGGCCGAAGTTTTGCCGAACTGAGTTATTTGGGATAAGGCATTTGTGTTCCTCAAGCAGCCTTGAACGCGTGATACATACCTTTTCTAAAAGACTGTTGAAACGAGCGCATATAGGATTGTCCCCGTGACTTTTCGGGACCCTTTGCTGGGCTAGTCCATTCGAGTTGGGATGTTTAATATGAGTTGAAAGTGTCTTTTCAGAACGCCGTGAGCTCCGGACGGCGAGGCGATATTGGAAAGTTTCTTTCCACGCAATTAGTACCTATAAGGCGTTATCATGATCAGGTGGGTCATCACGCGTGATAACTGGCGTGTACCATGATTAAGGCTTCTATGTGTTCGTGACCAAGCCTGTGTTGTGCCAAGCTTCCTTTGTAGCTAGGTAGGTGAAGTCGTATTTTAACGCTAGGTTCATCCGGTCCATTTTTGTTTCCTGAGGGCTAGCTCGCGAGCGGGGATCGAGTATGGTGACTCTTGTAGTTGGCCTCCACAGTGCTTGATAGGATCAACAAGATTAGATAGAGTTGACAACCTGATAAGGATATTCCAGTTGGATGGCTCGCATCTATCCAATGTCGTGAGTCGTATCCCAAGTTATAGGGACGAAGTTGCTTGAGCCAAGGAGCTTCCATAAACATCCGGTCGTGTGCCTGTGGTACCGTTTGCAGTTGAAGTTTATCCACCGTCATATCCAGAGCCGTAATTGAGGGTTAAACAAGTCCCCGTGAGGTCACTCCGAGAATGTTCGTGAGGCGAGCGTTTGTAAAAGTACAATGTCCAGTACTGCCAGCTTATCGCGTTTGGCGTTGTGTTAAGAAGTCAGGAGAAGTTCATCAAGATGAGGATATCCAAAGAGAAGACCAGAGTCTGAGAGTCGGAACATCGGTGCCGGGTGAATTATGATGGTCGCTGGGTGGGTTGATCCTCCAATTTGATTTCGGCACCCCGCGGCAAGATTGGAGATAGCCAAAGTTGCAAGGCCAGTTGTAAACCAGATATCAAGCACGGAGATGTTTCTATATCTCCGCGTATAGAGGATCCAACTACGAAATGGATTTGCGTGAAAGTGGATGGTATCGCAATCACATGGCCAAGTCACGCAAGGTAAACGCGTAACCTCCAACCTTCTCCAGCACCTTTACCAAACCGACACACGCACAGACTACATGTAGGCAACCTTCCCATCGAGTAGCCAAGGCCCAAATTAAACTAGACAAAAAAGACCAGTCGCGGTTGAGACAACGTGGCTGTGCATCACGTGTGGTAGTTGGTCCCCTACCCCAGACTGGGTGTTGTTCTCTTACACGATCTGCTTTAGAATTAACTTGTCTGGCTGCGGTTATCTTTAATAATTGCTCGCTGTGTTGCGCCCTCGTTTACTTCGCTCGTTGATCGAACACAACAACTTGCCTCGATGGCTAAAGGAACCACGACCCGGAAGGAGCGCAAGGGACGGCCTATCATCAACGCCTGTGAGCCACACATATTTCTAGCTATTATGCGGGTACTTTTAGCAGCTATATCACCTGTGCTGGTGCCCTTCTTCATTGCTGTTGCATTATCTAAATTCCCAGCGGTGTATCATCACCTGGCTCAACTCCACCAGCGCTCCATTTCAGTTGCCGCGTGCTCCAGTTCTGACATGTTCTACTCGCAGCACGACCCCGCACCCGCGGCCAGCGTCCCAAAGTGAGCAACACCTCTCACATTTTCTCCAGCGCACGCTAACGACCAAAAACGCCCAATTCGGGAATTTGCTTCCGGTAACTGTTCTCGACGTAGCTCCATGATCCCGTCGCCAACACTGCCGAGCTCACCGCACAGCTGCGGTCCCTAGGCCTCTACGCAGCACCCACACTAGGCGACGGAAACTGTCTCTTTCGGGCGCTCAGCGACCAGGTCAGTTGCGTTTCTCACTCCACCTTGCTTGCTTCCTTTGTCAGGGGCCCGCGTCTAAACGTGCAACAACGTGTTGGGTTGATGATGATGATGTGCTTGTTTTTTCTGTTGTCAGATCTATGGAACGCCAAACGAACATCTTCCGCTTCGAATCGAGATATGCAACTTTATGGCCGCTCACCCGGAACGATTCGAAGCATTTGTGGACGACGACCAGGGATTGGACCGCCACCTGTCGGCTATGCGGTCCAGTGGGACGTACGGCGGTCATCTGGAGCTTACGGCATTTGCGCAGTTGAAGGCTCTGAACGTTAAAGTCGTTCAGCCTGGGCTGGTCTATGTCATTGAAGGTGCCAATTTGGATAATTTTGGGCCGCCAAAGGAGAGTACGGCAGGAGCGGACGAGAACGATGCGGGGCCGAGTAGTTCGAGAGAGAAACGAAAGGCAAAGAAGGAGAGGATGAAGAGGAAACCGACTACGACCATGGATGAGGACGAGGAAGACAACGCCACTCAAACGCCGTTCCCAGCCACCGTATACGTCGCGTAAGTTTAACGAAATAGCCACCCGGTTCGCAAAAATCGTACTGACGTCACGTAGATATCACGACTGGGAACACTTTTCCTCTGTCCGAAACCTAACGGGCCCACACCAAGGCATACCCAACGTCCAAGAAGTACCCCCGCCAGGACCCGACATGGACGCAGAACCGTCCTTGCCCTCTCCACCACCATCCACCGCACCCGTTCCTTCAAAATCCAAACCCAAATCCACCACCACCACCTCATCCAAACGCACCAAACAACCACAACCACGACCGCCCAAAGAACCAGCTACACCCGAATCACTCGACGATCCCGACACACCACCTCCTCCTACCCAAATACACACCGCGCGAAGCCCGAAACGCGCGATCGACGAGGACGATGACAACGAGTCGGATACGGGTTCGGGGTCGAGGAAGCGTGGGAGGCTTATTACTGTTGTTGTGGATGATGAAGATGCGGACGCGGATGTTGATGTTGATGGGTTGTCTGATCCAGAGGAGGAAGAGGAGGAGGAAGAGGGGCTGAATGCGAGTGGGAGTGGGAGCGGGAGTGGTGTACGAAGTTCGGCTGGGTCGTTTGTTTCTGATACTGCTCCACCACCACCTCCCGAACCTGAGCCGGAGCCGGAGCCGGAGCCAGTACTGACAAAACGACAACGCAAATCGCTCGGTCTTCCGAAATCGCGCGCTGGTGGTCCTTCGACGCGTGCGAAAGCCGCCAACAGCAAGGCTCCTGCCAAGGCTAAACCTGCACCTCGAGCGTCGACGCGGTCTTCAACGGCCAAATCTACTGCTACTCCGACGGCGGCACCCGAGAGACGCGAGACGAGGTCGGCGACCAAGGTCCATCGGGACGCTGGACGTGTACGGGATCTGGGAACCGGCGAGTGGTTGGATAACGGGACTGGTCGGTTGGACGTCAGAGGGTTTAGGGAGTTGAGGATATAGTCTTGGTCGGGAGGGAGATGTCTTGGAGAAGAAGAGAGATGTTTGAGTGAGCAAGAAGTGGGAATTTTTGGAAGAGCGGGGAGAAGGGAGAGGGTCAAACACATTTTTGCAGAGTCTGGTTTTATTCGTTTTTTACCTCTCATATTTTCTTTTGGCTCTGTCCTTTTGTCTTCAACGCACGCGCATGCACATATCATTGCTGTCGTCAACAAGCCCGCTCAATTGTATTGTATATAAAATCCTGCAATGACTTTTTGGTTTACCATGTCTGTTTGTTGCTTGTTCAGTTAGTTTGGTTACTTTATGTGATGTGGTGTTTTTGGGCTGGAGGTGTGATCTGTATGAGGTATGGTGTGAAGAGTACTTGGTTGAAAGTTTGGTTCGAGTGTTTCGGGTAATGCGTTTAGTGGTTTGCAGTGATTGATCAAAGTGATTCTCTATTACTCTGGGATATCGTCTCAACAAACCACTCTCAAAACCAAGGCCAGTTGATTACAATAGTAGCTAAGGTTGTTTAGATGCTCAATCCTGAGGCCGGTTCTCGTGCTATAGTAGTACTATGGCTCAAATTTAGATATAGCAATACCGAGTAGGGAAAATCGTCGGCGCGGCGGGTCACGTGTCACGTGTTCGACTTGCGCTTGACCAGGATTATATTGTGTCAGCGCCCGACGTCGCGCGTCGCTTTTTGTTCCCGCCCACCATCCCCTTCGACACGCCCGGCTAGCCCCTCCCAACCCATGAAGTCGCACTCGCGGTTTGGGAGATCCGGCGTTCCCCAACCTTGCTGGCGTCTAATAGGCCAGCCAACGGAACGTGCCAAAGGTTGCCCCAGCTCGATTTCTTCTAAAATTTTTTCACAAGATCCATTCGTGTTGTGTTGGAGTGCGTGTGTGGTGCTTGAGTGAGGCTGGGTTTGTGCTAAAAGATGGCAGAGGAAAGTGATGTTAGGCAGAAGAGAAGTGGGATCTTGCTGTGAGCGAAAAAGGGATGTGTTAGAGTCCCATTAAAATAGAACACTTAGGTTTTGGAGCTTAGGTGAGAGGTTTTTGAATAGTCTACGTAAACGATCCTATATGCGCTCGTTTAAATAAACCTTTGGGAATAGATTGTGCATACCATGGAGGTGTCAAAAACACCTCCGACCCGAGGTTGAAAAATACTTGATGGAGGGATCTCTCTATTTCTTGTTTTAGGCTGACAGCAGGCATCAATTACTCGAAAGGGTGAGTGTGTCGCCCTCTGCGTACTGTATGTATCATGATAGCGCGTTTAGAATTGCTTCGGGAGCACAAATGCCTTATTTGAAACGTTTCACCTCGGCGAAACTTCGGCCTAACCAATAACACCCCGCGAGATTAGTCAAGAAAGCGCCGGGCTGGAGCAAGGCGCGAAATGACGTCGATTAACAACGGCACCGAATAAACGAGTCATTTGGGAAAATTTACCCTACAGACCCGATCAGACATATCCCGAGATCTGTTCGGCAAAAACAAAGAGACGTCCCGGGTGTCCCACGGTCACTACTCAGGTCTTGTTTTTTAAGGCTAGATTATGGCTGAGAAAAGGTTAGCGTCAGTCTTTTCGTGACTCGCCACGTACTTTAATTAACGGAGGCAGCGCCTTTCTGTATTTGCTATGTCAGCTTCGCCGATGTTTTTCTTCATAGTTTGTATATGACTCCGCGCCTCCACCGTAGCCCCCACGGTCAGAGCTCCTATGATAGGTCTTATCACTCTTCTTGAAACAGCGGTCGGTGGAGGCTAGCAACACCAAAGTGGAGGACGAGCAAAACACGAGTCGAGGGTGGATAAGGGCGATAGTGGCTAGTACATATAAAAGTCGGTTGCCGTTTGGTAGATACTCGTTTCGCTCCTCTCTTATGTCTTCTGAGAACCTCCCATCCTATACTCCTGAGGTCCTTCCTCGCTACAACCTAACGCCTACCACGAGCTGTAGTACTCAGTCCAGCACGCACACGCCTCGTACGTCGCTACTAGTCCGCGCTCGAAACCAAACAGCATACAAGTACGCCTCCAAGCACATGACTCTCGACCTTGGTGCGCGACGGTGGGGCACATATCTACCGGCCTACGGACGAAACGGACATGTGGAAGGTACGGTGACGGTTCGGTCGTTCAAGCATGTCGACCGAATAGTCGTGCGCGTACGTATCGCTTCTGTTTTTTACTTCTTGTTCCAAGTGCTTATTGAAATCCTACGCTTAGATCATTGGTAAAGCAGTCACAAGCAACGTCATAAATCACGTACCAACCTTTTCACAGACCCATGTGCTACTTCACGAGTCTACCGAGCTCTGGTCTTCTAGCGCTGCGTCCAGCTCCAGCCAACCTACACCAACCGAGTTTCCGTTCTCCTTTGTCTTAACTAATGGAAAACAAAACCTACCGCCCTCATCGTCAATTCAGTTACGAAAAGCGAGCGCATATATTGCGTATGCGGTGCGAGTTGACATGTACCGACGAGGTGTGTATATGCACGAAAGGTAAGTCCCAGGTTTAACCAATCCTCTTGCTTCCTTCAGCTAATCCTTTGCCCAAGTGTGCAGACTGAGATCCTACATCTCCCGCGAATGACTAGTCGCTATAGTCGACCTTTTGTTCCTTCAGCGGACCCAACCAACGAAAAACGACGCCAAATGGACGCTTCCCAGTGGCACCGCACAGGCTCCTCTCCCAGTCTCTTACTACCACGAGAGCTTCAGTACCCAAGGGGACAGGCGATACCGTTTATCGTCGTCCCCAAACCCGACACGTTATCAACATCCATCCCAGATGTGGAGCTCGTGCGGATCAGGACAGTAAACACTCGGACAGGCGTAGCTCAGAAGCGCGAGGTGATTGCGTGCGGCCAGCAGGTCGGCATCGGTCCTGACGAAATGATCGACGGTATAATCGAAGTAGGCGATGAAAGGGAGGTGGGCTGGGAGGCTCCGGGTGTGGGTGGTGTTAGTGTGAGTGCCTTGTTGTGATACTGCTCATACACGCACGTTCTGATAGCAACACAGTATGAGATTCTATTCGGCGATGATGTTGAACGTATTGAGCTGGTATCTCATGAGTGGAGAGGGGAGATCGCCGCAGGGCTGCCTGCTCTCGAGCTGGAGGCGGCTGGCAGGCGGGCGCTGAACCTGATCGATATGAGCGTGTAAGTGGATGTATCTGAGGAGAGCGCCAAATCTATCTGGCTTTATCTCCTAGAACGATATCAAGATGGCAGAGTTTGCAATCAAGTGAGGCGGTTTATGAGCGTTTCTGTCAGGAGTAAATCAATGATGTTCAGCAATATGGCAACTAGATACTGTGCTGCTGCAGAACCCTAGCAATATCTATATCACGGATGCTGGCGTGTCATACGGACCTAGGCTGTGGAGGACGTAGAGTTTCCGGTCGTGGAGAGAACGAAACGAATTCCCGGTTGGCCAACAAAGCGACCAAAACATTCACTCACTTCAGTATTCGTCTTCTCACTCCTCAGACTTGGGATGGGATAAGCTCTTGGCTCTTCTCGTTGTATACTCTCAAATGCCGTGGCGTCTCTTCAGTGCATCCTCTAGTAGTTCCTCACTCGCGGTGTTTGATTTGTCCCTCTTATGATCCATTGTTAGTATACTTATATAGGTTGGTCTTGGAATCATTTAAATCAGAAAGCTAGCGTCTTGTACAAGAGTTATGCTAACCAATAAACAAAATGGATACTTACTTGTGCAGGACAAGCGGGGTTTGAGCACAAAAGGAACGAATGGAGGTTGCGCGACCAGCTCATTACGCTTGTAATCATCCGAACCAATTGATCTGTTGTATTAAAATAATTCAGTACAAAGGTTGCTTACGGTGTTTACGTTGCTGGTTTAGATGAATTAAGAACTGAGTGGCTATTATGTGGCGGTAGGAGTCATGTCACGTGGACGGCTTGCCTGTCTCCTCCCCATCTTCTTGCCTCCCTTTCCTTCCCACTTCTCATCCGGTCTTGTCTCTCCTCTTGCGAGTGGTTTGATCATATGCTCATGCAGCTCGTTAAATATGTACTCGTAAAAAAATCATGTCACGTGAGATCACGCTCTCCTGGGTTTGTTTGTTCCAAAATTACGTTTAGACTCAACTTACGTTGTGTTTGTAACAGCTTGGACGAATAATGAGCCTGTTTCTTGAGTATTATGCGCTTTTTATCTCAGGATAACTACTAGTTCCAACTACTCTACTAACTCTAGCTTATGACTAGCAAATTCACAGGCTAATTCTCGGCGAGTTGTCAATTCCCACCTAAGCACGTGAAACGGTTGTCAGGTGAGAGCGTACACCGTGGGCCCAGTGGTAGCTGGATTTCGGCTTGATTTCCGGAACACCGGAATCCAGCACGTGCCCCAGCCGGAATCCAACTAAAGCGCGCAAGTCTGTTTTCCGGCTGGTTGGGGGGTCAAGCTGGAATACAGCTGGGTGCATTTCAAATGTGCGAGTTTTTTCGGCTCATAAAAAATGGCAACACGGGGATTCGAACTTAAAACCCGGTAGCGACTTGTTCTAATGATCGAGCAATGCTATTAAGCGCTGCACCATTTTGCTTGTGGATCTGAACGCCTACAGTGCATATAACCCCACTTTTTGGCGTCTTGTTTTGCCCATATCTCCTCATGGGCTTGTCTTTTCCACTCAAATATCTTATATATCAGTAGTACTAATACCACCCCACCCTCCGTGGTATATTATATTTCTGCTAGGCCTGTGTTCACCGCACGTGACACGTCTGCCTCGTGGCTTCGGCACGCTCAGCCGGGTTTCAAATTCTCGCTTGATGAGCTCCAGCTGGACTCGCGCTCGCCTGGGATCCAGCTTGAGATCTATCCCAGATCCAACAAATCGCCGGGTTTATTTCCGGGATTGCGCCCTTGGTCGGAAAAATCTGGGCGTTTGGGGCGGCAGTGTAGGTGCAGCTCTTGAGTGATGAATACGAGTCAACCTGTCACAGAGAATAACATGAATCGAGTCCCTGATTCATTTTTCGCCTACTGGTGCGCATGTTCTCATAAAAGAGTCCGTATATGCTAGGTGTCCAAATGACCCAGCACTCTCAATTGCTTCTCGCTCTTTGATGTCTCACTTCAAGACTGATTCAAAAGGCCATGCGCTATACGTTCCAGAGCTACTCAACCTGATTACAGACCTGCTTGACGCTAAGGACTGGCTTGCTCTTATGCAAACTTGTCAATTGATCTTTCCAACTATAGCCTCGCGCGTTTGGAAAGAAGTTGCAGCCCAAGTTATAATGGATCTTATTGTCGAAACCCCTCAAATAAGTGATGGTCAATTGGGCGGTTGGGGGGGTGTTAATGTGAGTTTCGTTCAGCTTCAAGGCTGGGCTTAGGCTGACTGCGGGAGCTGATTCGACCCTAGGAGAGTTCTATCTTTGATTTCAGCCGATTTGACGTCTATGCACCTTTCATCAAACATATTCTGGTATATAGCCGGACAGCTAGCTCTTTCAGCAATGAGCGCCGCCGTATTTATGTCCAACGAGCAAAAGAAGGAACATTCCTACCAAACGTTATCTCAATCACGCTTATGACTTCTCACCCCGGCCTCAGCATCTCCAAATATCTCTTCTGGACTGATGTGCTGTTTAACCCGTCTTTACGGGAGCTGAATATAGAGGCGATGACAGATAGCGCTTGGCTCTCGCACCTGGTTGTCTCCGACCTCTTGGAGAAGCTCACTGCTACCTACCTGGCTCTAGAAAAACTAGAATTTTATCCTAAGGATACTACGAGAAACTACGACGCTGGCGATACCTATAACTTCACTATGACCCTTTGGCCGCTCAGTCCGCGCGACCTCAGTCCGTGCGTCCGGCTCCGTAGCATCACAAGCAGCATATACATACTCAGTGGTAACGGCTTTGTATCTCTTGGCGCTCTTCCCCAACTTGAGTCTCTCACGCTACATTGGGACAATAATCAGCCAACAGGGCTCCAGTTTTCTGTGCCCGCCCACTCGTTCCCCTCTTTAACCCACCTCAACCTCTTGGATGCAGATACCACTAATATTCCCGCAATCATGGGGGTAAAACAGTTCACCAGTGGTCTCGAATCTCTCGAGATTACCCAAAAAATTTGCCACGAAAGACACCATCAAGAGCATTGGCAAAGGTGGCTTACCCGGACGCTTCCTTGCCTCTTCGAACACACCTCCCGGCTGAAGTCTCTCAAGTACGATGCAACCCAGAGATCCCAGCACCGTAACTACTCCAGTATATATACTATTGAGCCCAGACCCCTGCTTCAGGCTTCCTCTAGAATGCCACTTCAGCGCGTCTCTCTTGTGGGCATTGGATTGGGATTGATAGACTTATTTGAGTACATACCGACAGCGTTTCCTCAAGTCCTGTCTTTGGAGCTGCCCCACCAAGACATACATAGTGCCGAACTGCCGTTGCTGGCAAAGATTCCAAATCTACGACGTCTCATTCTGGGGCAAATACTACTCACAGTACTACCTCCGATGCTGCCAGGCCCTTATAACCCGCTCGAGGTCATGGATGCCACAGTTACACCGACGAGTTTTGATGCCCCCGTAGATGCAGAGCAAGCTGCAAGGTAGTAGTCCTATCCCGTGCTACGCTCGCTAACTTGAAGCTCACTGAAACTAATATAATTTTCTCAAGGTTTCTCTTATCATTATGGCCTAATTTACGTCGAGTGAACAGGTGGCGCCCCGTTCGCAAATACAAGGAGTCAGATTGGGAGTCTGCGGTCTCTGAGGAATGGGAGACCCCCGAAATTCGTGTCCGAATTTCGAAGTTTCAGGTCAATAATTTGGCCTGAAGTCGGATATTTCAGGTGGGCAACTGGAACCAGCGCTGCGTGGATTTGGCAACTACCTGAAATTTCGAGTCAGATATGCTATACGATCTTACAATAACATTGAGCACCTGAATTTCAGGGTTTTCCTGTTTTATGGAATAGTTCAGCTTGGTGAGCAATTGGACTCTCAGAACACTACAAATAAGAGTGTGGAGACTCAAAGTTAAATATTGAATGAGCTCAAGTTATAGATCTGGCGTTTGGGCGTAAGCGGTAAGTTAAGAGCCGCTAGATTGCTTCAGGGCTATGACAGAGCTCAGCGTCACCCTAGTGCCAGTGAATGTAGCATCCGACATGGCTGGACCGTCAATACGCCAGTTATAATTTATGGGCTGGATAGAATTGGCCGAACAGGCTAATGTCGCGCATTGAGAGGTACTTATTGTGCATACCGAGGTCGCATGGGACAGGCCCGCTAGAAGGCAACATTCAGGAAAATGAATCGCCGACATGTTATATGACTCATAATGTCAGCTGACAATCCCCTGCTTGTCACTTACCTCATCACATGATTATCTTCACCATTACATGTGAGCAGGAGTGCGCCTATCAAGCATAGCGCCGTTCGCCAGCGGCGAAGGGAGAGACGCAAATGAGGCGCAGAAATGTGAGCGTAAGAATTGTAGGCTGGTAGGATGGTTTAGGCACGATAAGCGCGTGAAAGGGGGATGGGTGGGATCAAAAGGCCGAGTGAGACGAGGCCGGTTATCCGGGGCGGAAGGAGCGGCAAGTCAGGCCGACGCAGGCTTAATCTCACCTATTCAGCCAGGACCTCGGAGATCAGCCACAGGCGTTTGATCTGTAACCCAACAGATATTTCTACCTGCGCGAGTTCCGGAACGAAGCATGAATGTATTCGATGAAACGTTTTACTGAATTGAGAGCTTCGAAGTACGCTTGGCGCAACCGCAGGTTAGCAGGTTATAAGGTCATACTGGATCAGGTGGCAGCTGTGAGCAAGATATTATGCGCGGCTTGGGACTCCAAGATAACCCGAGAGTAATCAGAGTAGAGCGCAAGGAGTTGTGGTGCCACGCGTGTCACGTGATCCACTGTGTCCTCCCCCTCCTTTGATACTAGCTGTTCTACGCTTCCATGTTATTTGTGTTCCCGTGCTGTGCACCTCGTGGTTCGACTTGTGTTCGTGTAACGAGTAATAAATGTAGTTCAAAAAAAAAAAACGCGTGTCACGTGACCCCGGCCAATTCCGGCTTAGTATCAGCCGTGCTCCTTGTCAACTACAATGCACCGTTCCCTAGATGCTAGAGAAATAGGTAGCACGCACACTGCATGGAGACTTACGCGAGGAATAGAAGCAAATATTCCGACTTCTGAGAGTCAAGTCACCTTCTTTGGTGCTCTGTTCAACACCGTGTGCAATATAGGAAACGCGCAAGAACATATCTCAGCTAATCTCTCATGCAATATTAGCGCAATGAGTTTGGAGCTACATGCTGCTGATCTGCTGTGTGAGCACCGCGCCTTTCCTTTCAAAGGAGAGGCTTAATCGGCATCACTGTAAGATTCCAGGGATCCAGCAAGCCCTAGAGACCCATGAGCTCGGCCGCCGCATCGCTCTCAAATGAGCGCATAAAACTCTTCGAACTATAACTTCGTGACCTACCTCTGAGTCAAATGTAGGAGTCAACCTGTCAGAAAAAGTCACGTGAATTCTGAGTCACC
>WSTH01000740.1:0-18919 GCA_019616345.1 Ceratobasidium sp. 395
GGCGACGACGGGATATACTTGAACTGCGAAGGCGTCCCGAGGCGTTGGAAGCCAACGGGCGTGAGCGGCGCAGGCGGATCAGTCTGCATTGCCCTATCGCGTAATTCCGGCCTCGGCGCGGTTGTAGGAACAGCGTCTATAGACTTGGTGTCGAACTGGCGTGAGGGTCGGCCTCCATAAACACCAACACGTCCAGCCGTGATGCTCTCCCGATCGCTCTCAGACTGGAAGCCAAGGTCTGCGCCGGAAGCCATCGAATGGAACTCGGACAGACCAGACGCCGGTGTGGGAGGCATGCTCTGCCGCGCGTCGGTCCACTCGCCCTCGGTGGGCGTCTCCATAGCCATAATCGTGCGCGCGTCCTCGTCCTGGGGATGGAAGAGCGAATCTTGCGATTGCTGGTACGAGTGGCGGGTTCGGACTGGGGCGGGGATGAGACCTTGTTGCGCGGCTGCGCGGATAGCATTGGGGGTAGGAGTGCGGTCCAACGCATCGGCCATCGCCGCGAGCTGTCCCCGAGGCGGGGTGAGCAGTGTGGAGCCATTGGGGAAAGACGAGGGAACCGCAACCGCAATTGGGGTATGAAGTTCCGAGTCCGCCTGTACCTCCGTGTCTGCCGTGAGCGCGGCTCGGGTTTGCGTGCTCGCGTCAGTAAGTCCTGCCGCGGCAACGACACCTGCGTCAGAGGTCAAAGGCTGACTCTGCGTTCCAGAATCTGAAGTAGTGCGAACGGGAGAAGGAGCGAGCTCGACCGCATCTGTCTGGATCGAACATTCTGCCGTCTCGGGCTTGGGGTCGGGTTCGCGTTCCTTGTAGACAATGGTCGGAACCTCCCTATCTTGGTAGACAATGGTAGGAACCTCCTTGACGACTTCGACCTCCTTGACGACCTCGACCTCTTTGATGACTTCAACTTCCTTGATAACCTCGACCTCGCGGACAACCTCGACGGGGACCTCCTTGATAACTTCCTTCGGGACCTCGCGCACGACCTCGACCTCCTTGATAACCTCGACAGGGACCTCCTTGACCCGCTCTACCTGAACCTCTTTGACAACGTCCACAGGCATCTCCTTCACAACCTCCACCTCTCGCACAACCTCTACTTCCTTGATCACTTCGACCGGGACCTCTTTCACGACCTCCACAAGAACCTCCTTGACGACCTCGACCGGAACCTCTTTGATTATCTCTCGAACGATCTCGACTGGGACCTCCTTGACCACTTCCACTTCCTTGATAACCTCGACAGGCACTTGAACCTCTTTGATGACTTCCACAGGCACCTCCTTCACGACCTCCACCTCCTTGATCACCTCCACGGGAACCTTAACTTCACGAATGACCTCGACCTCGCGTATAACCTCCTCGATAGGTTCAGTCTGCGTGCCCCACTCACGCATCTCGACCTCTTCCTCGATCTCATCAGGCGTGCGGATATCATGCGCAGACCGCGTTGGGCTCGTCACGGGTGAAACTAGACCAAGATCGTGTTGTAGCGATGCAGACGTAGACGCGCCCACCTCATCACCGGCCATCGAGAAGCCGTCGCCTCCGAGTTCACCAGCGAGGGCCACGATCGAGGTCGGTCGCGAACTAACACGACGGCCGGGTGCGCCACCACGAGACCTACGCGAGCCGAACGTCGAGGTAGACCTGACCGAGGTATGACCGACTTCGGAATGGCGCGCACCAAACGAGTCGGCAGGTTCGCCGCGAGTATGAACGTTGCGAAGCACGTTTGCGAACGCGGGGTCCATCCCATCGACAGATGGCGGGCGCGACGACAACGTCGAATCGTTGAACGGCGAAGTGAGATCTTCCTGCGGACCCATATCCGAAACATCGCTAGTGGACACAATGCTATCGTCCATGTCTTCGGGTCCATACGACCTACGACGGGGAGCGGCACCCGAAAGTAAACCGAACCTTTGCGCAAGCGAAGAAACACGGCTCCCGCCGCGTGGTGCAGCGCCACGTCCCCGGCCACTCCCACGCACACGAGCGGGCGTCAAACGCGGTAGACTACGTTCCCCGGGCTCGTCAAGGATAACATCGATACTCTCGTCGGCGTCCTCGTCTTCCCAGTGGCCGCCGGTCGAGTTGCTGCGGAGCTGTTCGGCCAGACGCTTTTTCATATCTCGGTTCAACTCCTTTTCGCGTTGTACAGCAGACTTGAGGGTTGCAATCTGTCGATGGGCATGAGCGAGACTCTGTTTCGTCGACTCGAGCTCGTTGGATGGATGAGACGGTCCTACGACCGGAGGTTTGGAAGGCGACGCCTCCGGAGACGAATCAAAGTCGCGCAAAGCTTCGCCCTCGGGTCGGCCCTGCGAGTACATCATGCTGGCATCATAGGTCCTTCGTGACGCGCCGCCGGTGCTAAAGATGTCGTCGTCCTCGGCTGGAGTGTGAGGCACGACTCCAGGCGTAATCGGAGATCCGAAATGATTCGTAGCTCGTTCGCGTTTAGCCATGTCAGCTTTGAGAGCGTCAAGTGCTGCTTGGAGGTCCGATTTCTCACGTTGAAGGCCAGCGGCATTTTTACGCATTGTTGCGATATCGGTCTCGTGTTTGGCGCGAAGTTCCTCGAGGGCGGCGGAGAGACGCTCCATCTCATTTTTGTGGGCATCGGACGTCTCTCGAGCGGCGGAGAGTTGTTTTGCCATGCGTTTTAGTTCGCCCTCGAGGCGGGATGACGAAGCTTGGACTTCGTTGAAAGCATTTCGGACTTCTTGCAGTTGGACTTCGAGGTTCCAGTTTTCTTCTTTGTACTTGTCTGCACAAAGTCAATAAACAAGTTTGAAGGGGTACAAAAAAGTACAAACCGGAACTGCTCTCCTGTTCGCGTAGGCTCATTCGTAGAGATTCGACCAGCTTTTCTAAATCGTCCTTTTCCTCTTTCATGTCTTGGATCGCCTTGTCGCGCTCGGCAAGCAAAGCCTGGAGACGCCGAACCTCGACCAGCAAGCTGCTCCCGATCTCAAAGGCGAATTCTGTGGAAATGTCAGCGGCCGGGAGTAAGCTGTGGCGCAAAACACTTACCAACGTCGTTGGCGCGGTGCGCTGCGTTCTTTGCGCGTCGACTCGACTGCGCGGCCGAGGGCCCGTTGGAGCGCATGCTGGTAGAAGCCTCGTCGGTCCCGGAACGCATCCCAAACTCGTTCATGGGTGGCATATCTGGCGATGGGGGCATAACTGCTGCGCCATTTCCGAGCTGCAAAAAATGAGCCAAAAGATTAATGGAAAAAATTGGGGAAAAAGTACCTTAGTGCCAAAGCCACCAAAGAGGCGCTCGTTTTCCGTCTCCCAGGACTGCATCACGTCTGCCAGCTCCTGGAGCTTGACGCGCATTTCAGTGTCGGCATCATCGGGAGTAGCTTGGAGCCGTTCTTCAGCATCGACGAGCTGGTTTATCCGCTCTTCGAGTTCGAGTTGCTGGGCGAGGATGCGCTGGCCAAGCGTTCCAGCAAGGTTGAGCTGCTTCTCCTTGTCGTCGAGCAGAGCCTGCAGCTGGACGCGCATGTCCCCCGCCATGGTAGAAAATCAAAAATTCAACGAGAGGCAGAGTTTGGTATATGTACGACAAGTGCACGCGATTGACGACGGGCCAGCTGCTGTCGCGTGAAGGTGGCCCCCAAGCACGTGCCTTTGCCCAACCAACACCCCTCTTTCAAGCGCCCAGGGTCGCAAGAACTCCGGGCCCGGGATTTGCTTAATTACTCATTTCGGACTCCGAGAATAGTTCAATTATGATGGGGGTAATTGTGTCCGTACACACAGCACAGTCATTCAATTCAGTTGCGTTCTTTCTCTCTTTTAAAGTATTTCAGACAAAGGTTGGGCCTCGAACACTTTGGGCTCCCCAGCCGCACCCAAGTTCAACACCATAAAAATCTCGGATAAACACCTCCGGTATATTTGTACACATCACAATACAGTCACGAAGGCTAAACCAAAATGTACTAGCTCTATTTTGCTTACCTTGCGATTCAGCACCTGGTAAAGCAACAGATTAACAATCATTCAACCAACGCGTAAAACTCGAGAAAAATCAGGGCGATTCTGAACAAGCGATGCATCGCACTTTGACGAGCAAAGCGCTATCGTGTTCTCATGTTTTCATCCAGAGTCCGAGCTGATTGAACAAACTCACCATATAAACTCGAAATCTACGCGTTCAGTCAAACAACCGGGGAGACCCGAGAACCTCAGGTAAAATGTCACCAAGCCGAATCCCTGCAAGCCTGCCAACATCCGAAGATCAGCTCAGCCCTAAATGAATAATGCGGAAGCAAAGAAAATTCAGAGCAGGATGTACAATCAATGCGAGAACGCAGATCAGGAACAGCTTCTAGTTGATGATTTTTACAAGTTTCATCAGGAGTGGATGGTTGGTGGTTCAGATGCTCACCGTTTGTATGTAGGCTTGACGGCCAAGCCTGTATAGTCGTAGCAGCCTACAGATGTTGGTTGTTAGATCCAAAATAAACTGCGAGCGAGTCGAGCAGAATGAACAGATGTAGATGAATCAGAGAGAGCTTGAGTTGATTCTTCGCCTTGAAAGGCTCGTGTTTAGCATAGAATATTTTATGACATCCCGTAGAAATAATTATAGATAGAGCAGACGATACAAACTCACCAGAAAGCTTAAAACCGAAGGGCAGGAATGCACGTTGTCGTCAAAATTTAAGTTCCCAAAGTCACGTGGAATCAAGTGATCAGTGATCTTGATCGATCACGTGAAACGTACTTTTTTTTTTTTTTTTTTTGAGATACATTTATAACGCGTTACACGAACATACAGTCGAACCACGCGGGGCACAGCCCAGGGACACACTTCAACAGGAGGCGTAAACGGACAAAACAAAGGGGGTTTGGCCTAGGTAAGAGGAAAGCAAATATGGCAAAAGCCAGGTTGGAACGGAGTAGACAGAAACAAAAACAAAATAAAGCGCTAGCCAATGCAAAAACAAAAACTTAGTAGGCGCCAAAAACACAGAACACATACACACAACCCCGCAAAAGCGAGGCGGCCCTTATTCCTCCATTCCATTTGCGGGTGGCATCCTAAGGGCAGGCCTGTAAAGACCCGTCTTCTGCAATACATCGCGCTTGGCCAGGGGGTTGTCGATCCAGCGCTTGAGGTGAACCGGCTCGCCTAACACAAAGAGATGGGACTTAGCTAATGACCGAGCCAACGAACCATCGGGTTCTTCGAACGAGAAAGTGAAGGACGAATGCATGCCGGTAATGGAAGCAGGGTTGCGCACCCATCTCGGGGCACGCGTGATCTTGAGGGTCTGGACAGCTGGGTTGAGTAAAAAAGACTGCTTCACCTCCTCTTCCGAGTAGGTGGGAGAGCCCTGGGTATAACGAGCTGGCACGCTGGACACCATGAGCTTAGCCCACGGCACGTCACGGGTGACCAGGAGCGGGAAGGAGCGGGATGAGTCGGGGGTGCGGCATAAAGTGGTCTTGATCAGATCGGAGACCGCATCAACCACGTGGTCTGGAGTGCCATGTGGGAGCGAAACAACAGCGTTGTTCTTGCGGTTCCGATGGACGCCAAGGAGAGGGGTACCTTTGGTTAGGGGAGAGAAAGCCATGGCAATCCGGAGGCGGCGGTACGGGTCGGAAGAGCCATTAGCAAACAGGTAGGCAAGGGGATGGGGAGAGTCAGTGGGGTCAGCGCGGCGAACGATGAGGCGGATTGGCTTGAGCACAGCTACAGGGCCCTTACGAGCCGAGGGCCTAGACGCTGGGCGAGGAAGGTCCGAAGGACTCCCGGCGGCAACGTCAGCGTAGGTTTTGGCAACGGTAACAGTAACAGGACTAACACTTGGGGCGGGGCACGGAGGGGCGGGCGGCGGGGAAGGGGTATCCGTGGCAATGGATTTGGAGACAAAAGTCTTTGCCTCCAAGGCCTGAAAGTGAGCCGAAGCAGGGCAGTGTTTGGTGCAATGAAGCTTTCGCCCGGGGCGAAGTTCTAAGAAGTAAGCGTCGAGGAGATTGACGCCTTCGAGCAGGAGCTGCTTTAAGCCCAGAAAATACGCTTCTTGCATGACAGGTTCGGTCGGAAGGGGGCGAGCATTAGCAAGGCGGCCAGAGACACTGTCAAAGACCTTTTGACGTAGGAGTGAGGCTTTTTCAAAGCCGACGTCTGGCTGGCGGGGTGTGGCTGGA
Organism: Ceratobasidium sp. 395; assembly: GCA_019616345.1. Taxonomy (NCBI): domain Eukaryota; kingdom Fungi; phylum Basidiomycota; class Agaricomycetes; order Cantharellales; family Ceratobasidiaceae; genus Ceratobasidium; species Ceratobasidium sp. 395. The sequence goes on from WSTH01000740.1 coordinate 6,187, forward strand.
GCAGGGATGAATGGAGCAGGTAAAACGACGATCTCGGAGCCAGTGTTCAAGTCAGGGGGTGATTCAGGGGAGATACGAACGCGTTTGCGTCTGTCTGCTGCCAGAAACTGAGCGAAGGGATTTGAAGTCGTCGTCGTCGTCGTCGCGCCGGCGTCACGTGAAACGTACCACGCCCTTCTGCGACACTTCTGGTGGGAAACTGCCAGCTCTTGAAAAGTGCCGTACACGTCCTTGTAAACCTTGGCAGGACCATCTCTTTCTAGAACGTAAGCTATATGTACTTGTACACCTAACTTCACCCATAATCATTGCATAGATATCATCTTTTTTGGGACAGCTGTCAAGCTCTTTAAGCTCTGAAAGTACGTAACTCGTCTCTTGCTGTCACAAGTCCCAAGCCTAACCCACTTCTATAAGCCTTCGTAGACAACTTATGATAGGAATGGAATACGCTGCCTCCAAAGCCTCTTCCAAACCTCCAACTCTCGCATCCTCAGCATCCTCCACCCACAGCACCAAACCAAACGGCCAGACACCCACAACCCCCCAACCGGAAACCGACGACGACCCCCGCACCCAACTCATCGACTCTCTTCGTACCCAACTAACCGACATCCATACCCAACTCTCCCAACTCAACTCGAAGCTCGTCCAATCCTACGACCGCGTCTCACACCTCGAAGACACGCTCGAAGTCGCCAACGACACAGTCAACGCGTCCAAAGCGCGTATCTCCGAGCTAGAGGCCCAAAAATCTGCCCATGAAGCAGCACTCGAGACTGGTGTGCTTGTGGAACGAGAACATGTCGCGCACGAGCTCAGTCGGCTGATGGAAAAGGCCACGGAGGAAGCTGCTCAGCGGGGTGAAGCAGACGCTGCACGGTCGCGCATTGAAACCGAGCTCGACGACTTGAGCGCGGATTTGTTTGGTCGTGCGAATACTATGGTCGCCGAGGCGCGTATTGCACGAGCTGCGAGCGAGCGAAGGGTTGTGGACGCGGAAACGGCGCTCAAGGGCGCTGAGCTCGCTGTTCAGAGTATGCAGCTGCAAATGCAGCAAATGGCAGAGGCGCGACGGGCGGCCGAGGAACAAGCCGCGGAGATGCGTGCGAGGATGGATAAGGGGAAATGGATCGATCGGGACGAGGATAGGTTCCGCGTCGATGCGGTCAAGAGGCGATTTTACAACAATCATAACGTTTATCGGGAGTTTGTTATGTTCGTCGCGCATCTTAGAGGCTTGCGAGCGACGAACGGAGCTATGCCCCAGCTATCTACTCTGGCCTCAGTGCCTTTTCTTGCTCGACTGGTCGTTGAGGATTGGTACGTCCAAACTTGCACATATATGCAATAATATTGTTCTCACCCTAAAGTACAGCGACCCTACCCTCAGACTTGACCTGGCTCCCGCTCTGAATTGGCTCAACCGACGCGCAGTTCACACAGCTATCCTTCAAGGTCAGCTGGAGATTGAGCCCGTGTACGGCCTCCTAGAATCGGAATGCGCATTATGCGGCCTAGGTCCTCATGGTCCAGTTACTCCTTCTGGTTCTGCTGCCACTAGTCCTACCAGTGCAAGCCATACGCTTTCACCCAGGTCACAGAGCGCGGGCGCAACCTCGATGGCCGCGTGGGCTTCCACTACGTCTAAATATCTCAAGGGCTCATTAGCCTCCCCTACGACTACTCCCCCAGTGCACCAAACCCCTGTTGCACCCCTGGTCCAGCGCGCAATGACCGACCCCAACGCTCCGCCAATCTATATCTTCCGGATTGCGGGTGCCCAAGCTACTACGGGTGCTGCACCCTTGGCGTTGTGTTCTGGCGGATGGTGTCTCGCACGCTTGCGTGCGACGTGCGAGCTTTGCTCTTTCCTCAAGCATAGCGTGGTGGACAAGGTATGGGCTGAGCCTCCCATGGTGTCGGCGGTACCGCCCCCAACGTTGGCCAATAATTATATCCAAGGTCTTGGATCTATGGTCAGCGCACTACGAGACAAAGACAAGGACGCGACGCCCGCAAAGGAGAAGGATACAGGGGACGCTCCTCCAGTTCCGCCGCGAAGGAGGCAGTTGTCTTCCCTAGGAAGCAGCATTTGGGAAAAAGGACTGGGGGCATTTGGTGGAAGCCGTTCTGGCAGTAGGAGTGGAACCCCTGCGCCGGAGGAAACGAAGGAAGTATCTCCCAAGCTACCGCACCGAGTACCACCACCTCTATCTGTTCCCAGCGATCCAAAGCCTGCGGCTGCCCCACCTCCGCCGCCCCCTCGAGCTCGCCCGGTGCCACCACCCCCTGTCGTGACCACAACTGACCCTGAACCAAAGTCCGAACCTGAAGAGCATCATGAAGAGATTCAGCATGCGACAGTCTTTGATGCGGCCGCTGACGAACACGGGCACCACGCCATCTCACCCATGACGGACAAGCGACATTCGGTGCCACCTCCTCTTCATGCTCCTTCCCCTAAGCTTGATTCAGTGCCCTTGCCTTCAGTTGGTGAACCTACGGCTGCGACAGAACCTGCTTCCAACGAACCTCCAGCGCCAGTACCAGCAGCCGAGCCTGAAGCTGCTCCCGCCCCTGTTGCTGCTCCTCAAACACCACCCCGTCCACCAATCGCTCGTCCACCACGTAATCGCCATCTGCCCCACGATACAGATAAGCCACCCATGTCTCCTCGTACAGTAACACTTCCAGACTCTCGTCCTGGCACTCCAGCTCCAGAAGACAGGCCCTCCACTCCATCACCTCTAGTTGCCGCCCGGGCGATATCTCCTCCTCCTCCTGGATCATCCCCTCTCCGTCGGACCGGTAGTCTCAGGAGGGATGGCGAGCCGGGACGAGCTTCGTCGCCTGCCCCTGGGGACAGTCCCGCGCCGCCGAAGATACCTAGAAGGGCACCAAGACGAGCTGCACCCGTTCCGCCTGGCACACCAGCTGCGCCAAGTGCTACTCTCGATGCCGAAAAGATCGAGGAGAAGGAAAACAAGGCCAAAGAAGAGAAATTGGAAGAAGACGCGACTAAGGTCGAGGAGAAGACGAGCGCTGAAGAGAAACCAGCGGTGGCTCGCCCTCCGCGACGAGCTGTCCCTCCGCCCCCTGCCCCACCTCTACCTCCCCATGCGGACTCGCCGAAACCGGCCGAACAGAAGCTTGCGGAAGACAGAGGGCCAACCGAAGAGACTAAGCCAGATGATGGTTCCAAAGCAGCTGAGGAGACTAAACCTGCGGAAGAGGTTAAACCAGCGGAGGTCAAAGCTGTGGAGGAGATCAAACCATCTGAAAGCGAACCGACTGAGCCAGCTGAGCCAGTGACCGAAAAGGCTACGGCCCCAGTCACTACCATGGTGACCTCCGCCACAGAAGACAACATTGCACAACCTAAACCTGCCACCGCTCCACCGCCCACCTCTGACAAACCTACCGAGGAGAAAAAGCCTACGCTGGAAGCTACGGATGCAGGCGACAACGGTCAGTTTGTAGGGGATCAAACATGGGAGGACCGTGCATACAAGGAGATCGTAAAGCTGAGGGAGGATATGTTTTGGGCTCGTATTGGGAGCGCTTGGTAGATAGAGATTTTACTTGGTTGTAATATTTAATGAATAGAATGTGCTCTACAAAACAACGCGTTTATAGCTGCTGTATTAAGGACATCATAGCCGTTTGAGGGCTGAAGTACCGCCAGCTAATCCCCATACAAGCGGCCCCGCTGGTACAATCCATCGTGGATGTGGTAGTAGGATGCGTTCAACAGTACTTACGTCAATGATAAACTCGTACACTGAAAACCCTAGTGTCACCGTCGGATTCAGTTCAACCACCTTGAGTGTATGCGTGTCGGCAACGTGTTGAACTGAATGGCGTGGTCCGTGCGCTTCACCTGCCCTAAGGTAGCGGAAACCCATAAAGATCAGGCTAATTAGCATCACTGGCTCTTTGGAGCACCCCCTTCGGTTTGGACGTAAGTCAAACTTGTTTATAAAACGCCATTTGTCTTTTGCTTACAAAAATTCTTCGTTCAGACTCGACCGTCGTATATTATACCCTCGAGCCATGCTCGAGACTTCTGGCTATCAGCCAGCTCATTACTAACCCTGGTACGTTGGCTGATGCTATACCCGAAGCTACGCAATCAATACTAAAGGTACAAAAAACTGGCATTTATAGACGCTTTGCGCCGAACTCTCAGATTCATACTCGAATACTTCCACATGCCCAACCCTGCGGTACAACGATACTTCACAAGTCATCCAACCGCTACTTACTTAACAACGCGGTATATACCGCGTAAGTTTGCTTATGGCAAACTTTTCCCATTATGGGATATGAGTACTTGCAAATAAATACTAGATCCATCCCTGTCGCAGATTGTTTTTGTAGCATACGCACCCTGCTTGTCAATTCATGAACGTTCTGCGGCATTGAGGTTACGTTTGCACCTTAAATCAATAAGCAAGCCTAACGAACAGTTGTGTGCGAGTACTGAATGTTGTGGAGTAGTTCCGCCTAGCCCAACTCCCAGCCCTGAGCCCCGATTCGGGTTGTATTTGGTCTTGCTCACTGCCGTGACGCAATCGAGTCGTTTCTCCTCTCCTCTCGTCACGCGTATACTCAAGTCCGATGCGCTTGTCTCGCTACACCGAACGTTGCAAACACCGATCTACGTAGATACCCCGAGAATTGAAGAATTCAATCGACACTTTAATCTACCGTCGTTGGCGGTTCAGCTTAGTATCAAAGCAAGCTTCGGCGCAGAAAACCCAAAATATGTCCACCTTTGCTACCAAGTTGTTAGATTTCAAGATTCATCTATCTAGGCGCGATACGGCTGTTTGATCGTCAACCCCCCCCCCCCCCAAATATGAGCTATAGGTCAGTCCGCCCACTATAAATGCTGCGCCTCGATTCGTCGATTTATAAGTCTACGTGTTTGTCGTCAGTCAGAATCTGAATAATTCGAAGGCAACAACGACTAGATATATGCGCGAGATTTCGTTGACTTGACCTGGTCCGTGCACTGAACCTGCCCTGAAGGGTAAGAACAGTTAAATATCTGAGCCTCGTGCTGTAGCTACTTCGGAGCGCGCCCCCTTCGGTCATTCGTAAGTCGAGCGTATTCAAAGTCAATTGTCTCTTACCTATATTTCCTTTCGTTCAGCCATGGCCGTCGTACCAGCCTGCGGAATTCGCGGCTGACAACCCCTGATCGTCCTCAGGATAACAACTAAGAGCCTCTAGGTCCCACCACTACCACATCGGCTCCCCGTCAACAACGCACGGTCTTATCAGACTGTGTACCCATGCCACGTCCTCACCGCATACGCGGAAGCAACACCAATTGACCCCCAAACTCAAGCCTCGTCGGCTACTTCCTAGCTACTAGCTGTGCCAGTTCGCCGTGGTCGGTGCATTTCTGCCCCGGCCGCCGTCAGGCCCTAGTGCTTCAAATAATTACTAGACTCATTCCTAAGCTTGTTCGTTGTCTGCTGTGTGTTCATGTATTTCTATATGGACGCACCCGCAAATATACAGATGGTTTACGAGCTTAGGGCGTTTGTGCTGTGTTGATCTCCGAGTGGGATAATTTTGCTCGACCGTGAAAAGATTGGTATCGTCGCGCTTTGACCGCACTCATGTATGCGTATGGGATCGACGCACGAAGGCTTACGGTCACACCAAGCTCCCGCCTGTTAGTTCTTCTCTAGCGTACGCCTATCGATTCTTATCGTGGACAATCCGCAGCGTAGAACTTGAGCAACCTCTCAGCCGCGAAGTCGAGTGGCTAGACATGTGATCCGAGCCACGGTAAATGGTCCGTGCCACAGATAAGCGAGGCCTGCCCTAAACCGGCAGGGGTATAAGAATTCGCCCCCGCTCATTTGGTCCCCTTGGGAGCGACCCCCTTCGGCGCACTGTGGTGCGTTTACTGCTATTCATTTCGACGTTGCGGGTAACTGATTTTTGTACATCTCGCAGATGCGGCCGTCGTATATGTTGGCCTTGGATACCTCGCGACAGAGCCCTCAAGCACCATGTGAGTGCATATAGGAGTAGGCTCGATAGGGGGTTGGGTATGTCGTTTTCATTGCCACGATATTTGTGAAGACTTGTGTTAATTTAAACCATGTAGCCATGTACCGGGGTGCTGAGATGTTCCAGCGCCCGATGTGTGCGGTCCGTATCGGTTGCGGTCCGCGATTAGGGAGTGCCAGTTGGCCTCCCGTCCCTGAAGCTAGAGAGGTAGTTCTCTCTGGTAGAACCTTGAGACGCGGTGTTAGTCCACCGGTCTCGTCCCGTGCGGCTTGGGCCGCTCGGATTTCCTGTGCAGAATGTTTATTTGTGCAGATGAGTGTCATAAAATAATTACCAGATTCATTCCTTGGGCTTGTTTGTTGTCTGCTGCGCTTTCATGTATTTTTTATGTGGATGTGCTTGTCAATATGTAGATGATTTACGGGCTCTATTTTCTGTGTGTTGCGAGTTCAAAACTGCCCGCTACGAGCAATAGTTGCGCGACGAAAAATGAGGGTCCGTGCACACTCATACTGCCCAATTTGGCAGTTTCAGCCTGCCCTTAGCAACGTCTGGGTATAAAGCGGGTGGAGCATCAGCTGACACGCTAGGTTTCGCCCTCCTTCTGCGGCAGACGTGAGTGACAGTTAAGTTTGATCTCGTATAATATGTTGTTTAATTCATCGCGTATAGGTTGCCCGCGGTCGTATGTGCAGGCGCTCTTCTACCCGAGGACGTTTGTGCGCCGTCTGGACAGACTGAGAACCTCGCGGTTTCCGGTTAGACTGGACGTTCCCTTCGCTTGGCGTGCTCTTTGATTGTGACCTTTAACGCGGTCGCGTTGGTGTCCTCGACTGGTTTGATCGAGACGTACGCTTGGCACGGCTCCGTACGTTCTTTTCACTCGTAAAATATGGTTTCATGAGCTGACTTGACGTCATACAGACTGTGGACGCACGGTGGCTGGATCCTGTCTCATTTGGCTTGGTTGTCGAGGAGCGTACTCCCCACTCCAAGCCCCCTTGCTGGTTGAGCACAGATCTGCGGTCGAAGACAGGCGCTGGTTTGAATTCCAATTTGGATCTCCCGGGCCGAACTCGACTGGTTGAGCAAATAATTACCAGATTCATCCCCTTTTTCTTCACATGTGTCGTTTGTATTTTGTCAATTTCATGCAGATGACGTGCTGGAATGATTTGTGTGCTGAGTCGAGATTGAAAGTATTTGACGAACGATCAGTTCCGTCTTGGGTTTAACCTTTGTTGGTTGAAACCTGGGTGATATTACTACGTGTTACATGATAATATAACACTTTAGGCGATGCGTACGTCGCACCATATTCGACAGTGCCCAGGCTGGCAATTTGCCCAGCTTAGCATGGCTTGGTGATACTCTGTTTCCTGATGCTGAACACTGGATTTCAGGCACGAATGTTGTACACGTGCGAGGGCGCCAACGTAGATATGATGTTTACGAGACCGGCGCGAATGCTGTGTCCCAAGTCGTCTCGGGATGACCTGACCACGGGTATCTCGTTCGATTTCTGAGGTGCATCTAATTCGAGCACATCTATTTCAAGGATATTCTGACGTTGAGAGAAAGCTGAAATGCATTGCCTGCGGTGGGCTGTGGACGTTGTTTCCGCAGCCGTCGGCGAATACTCCAAGACCGGGAAGCAATTATGTCATCCATCACGACACTGCCACCTGATCCAAGTCCTTTTATAACGGCCAACGTCCACAACTGAATCACCCAAATCGAGCTACCAACTATGTCAGCTCCTCCAGTCCCACCGCGCCCTATGTCTGCGCGTCCTGATTATTTTCAAGATGAATTTTCAGGTGCACAATACCCGCCGCGTAGGGACTCGAGCGCGCCTCCTGCGATACCCCCTTTGCCCCCGCACTATCAGCCTCGAGCAGACACGCTTGCCCCTGGCTGGAATGACCCGATGCTTGCCCCGCGTCCGCAGAGGATAATGTCAAACGTGCCAGATGATGTATGTTTTCTGTCTATGGCTTGGCTATGAAATACACTGATTCATTTTCAGATGGCTCAGAGCTTGGAACAGTCAATGCAGTCATCTGGATTTTCAATGCCAGTCCCCGCCTTTTCAGGCGGATTTGCAGTCTCGGCACCACCACCTCCCCAAGGGGCTCCAGGACCAAACTATGGATTCAGACAACCGAGCATAGCGCCTCCGCGTCCCGTATCTAGTGTATATAACCAGGGACCAGGCGGGTTTGCGGCCCCTCCACCACCCCAGCACCAACCTACCCTCCCGATAGCACAATTCGATACAATGTCGCTTGGATCCCCCGCACCTGCCTATTCGCCGCGTCAATCGTCTCTCATGTCACCTACGACCCCTCGACCGTTGTCGTTTGCAGGCAGTTTGCCCTCTCCAGCTCCATCGCAGCAACCTCCACCGGCTCCTCCGTCAGCCCCCGCCTCGCCTCCTCCCAACTTTGACGAGCAAGCACCTTCAGGCGGAGCCCCAGCGATCGTATCCCCCATGCCCACCGTGTCAAGTCTGCTCGCAGCTGAAAGCAGAGTCACCAAGCCGTCCCACATCATCGCGTGGGCCAAAGCTGTACTCGCACTCGTCGATCGCGTCCAGACAGACGTCGACCCCGAACATCCTAAGCCGCTGTCGGACCCCGTACTTGCGCGCCTCGCAAACGTGGCTATTCAACATGTTACGAGCATCGCTTCGATCTGGCCCATTGGCAGCACAGCGCCTGTTCCTGCTCATGTCGCTGAAGCTCTGTACCTAAGGGGCTCGCTCGAGGCGAGCGGCGCGTTCCCTGAAAAGATCCCGCGCGATCAAAGGGCTGCGTTTAGGGATTACGAAGCGGCCGCGAGGCAGGGGTACGCCCCTGGATGGTTTAAGCTTGGGAGAGACTACGAGAGCGTCAAGGACATTGCACACGCGCGAGAAGTGTTTGAACGTGGGGCCAGGGTAAAGGAAACAAGTTGTCTTTATGTGAGTAACAAGCTATCTCCGAATGAAATGAGGTACGGTGCCTAATCTGTGTACTTCTATCAGCGGTTGGGTATGGCCCATTTGTTAGGTCAATTAGGTGTGCCTGCCACCCCCTCGCTGGCTGTAAGCCTGCTGCGTGAAGCCGCCGATCTTGCGACGATTGATGTCCCTCAGCCATCTTACGTATTCGGCATGCTCCTCATGGGCGAATTTGACCAGGTTTCGCTCCCACCCGCGCTCTTGGCTCAAGCATTGCCCGCGCCCACGCCGTCTAACCCACACCCACGTGCGTCCGAGGCGCGCCGACGTATCGAGCGCTCGGCGTATCTCGGGTTTGGGCCTGCGTTGTACAAGATCGGGTGGGCATACGAACACGCCAAGATGGGCTGTACATACGACCCGTTGCTCTCGGTTCAGTACTACTCGGCCGCAAGTCAGCGGGGCGAGGGCGAGGCAGATATGGCGCTCTCCAAGTGGTTCTTGTGCGGTTCCGACGGCGCGTTTGAAAAGGATGAGAATCTAGCGGTTGTGTTCGCTGAGAAGGCCGCAAATAGGGGATTTCCAAGTGGGATGTTTGCGATGGGGTATTATTTCGAGGTTGGTGTGGGTGTTAAGGCGGATCGAGCCGAGGCTATCAAATGGTACCAGAAGGTATGTTTGAGTGTTATTTTTGGATGTATTCTTCGTGACTGACGGTGTCTTGCATAGGCTGCTGCTGAAGGGAATACGGAAGCGCCCGGACGTTTAGCTGCACTTTCTGGACCCAACGCTGCGCCCCTCTCTCGTGCCGAACACGAATCCCTTACCGACTCGCGCCTTGTACGTCGACACACTCGAGCAAAGGATACAGCTGCCGCGGCCGGTCGGGTGGCTCAAGCCAAGGGCGATGAAGAACGCAAGGCGGTCGCAGGTGCCGCTCAAGCCGCCGCACGCACCAGTGCTGAATCAGCAAGGCCAGCTCCAGCTCCAACCCCCGCTCCAGCCCCCGCTCCTGCCGAACCACAACGACGACCTGGACAAATGGCGCTGCCTGGAGGCAGGTTCGGTGGAACCACCCCGCCGCGAAACAGTTCTCCGTTGCGGCCTGGAGCAGGAGCCGGGTCGGCTCCCGCCTCACCACCTCGAAAGCCTGCAGCGTCTCCACAGCGTCCAGCAGCTGGAGCCGGACGGCCGTTCCCGAACCAACAACGGTACACACTCACGGATGAGGGATTCAAGAATCCGCCCGCGTCACCGCAAGTGCAGACTCCACCGCCGCAGAACACTCCACCACCACCACCAAAGCAACAAGCACCTGCCCCCGCTCCGGCGCCCGCTCCAGTACCCGCAGCTGCACCCGCGGCTGGCGCCAAGCCGCCAAAGAAGGGACCACAGTCGTTTGCTGAGATGGGATTCCACAGCCAGCCTGCAGAAGACAAGGACTGCGTTATCATGTAAAATGGACCGGTAGTAGAATGAGAAGGTAGAGTAGAACAATGTGTAATTCATCTTTTTGTATTATCTGCGGTTTTTGAGTTTTACTGGAGTCAATGCTATGTTTGTTTGTTTAGAACCTGCTTCACTGAACGAAGTTGTGCTATCTCGCGAGTATACCATATGATTGCCTTCCTGTGTCGTTGCTCGATAAATGGTAAATAGTCTGCTTAGGGAATGCAGTTCTGAATCAATCGAGACGCTGGCGCTAAACAGGTTCTTCAAAGTACGTACAATGCCTCCGTTCAAAATGTCAGAACGACCCACGTCTACTTGTTTGCCGATGTATCTGACCGCGTATTTGAAGACGTGGCGGGGTCAATTTGGGTGTTGGCAGCTCGCATTCGCTCTGCCAAGTCGAGCTCACGCTTGCAGTTCCGCCGAACACGCTTAGAGACGTCACCCTGGTGCCTCGGTTTCGTACACCGAGGATCGCAAGGACCCGCTCCGATTGCCTAGAAGATAACAGAGGTGTAAGGCCTTGAACACTGAGGAGAGGATGGAGGTACTTACCGCGTTACCTGATAACGTCTTTGGCATGGCGACTAAGTACGCACGACGCTAGATTTCTAGGCGACTTTCGAGCACTCGATCACCGAGGTAGGGAGAAAAGTATATGTATATTTTAATTCAAGTAGTGACACAAGAGCGAACAGGCGTAGTGGACGGGTGGGGGTGTCGAGCGACTAGAGATTGATGGGCCGCGTCGACTTGCGTGATACTTATAACGCGCGCCGACTGGCACGATCCGGCATCGGTCTTTTCATGAAGCAAGCTAGGATTATGGTATATTCCCGTCTATGGAGTGTCGACTAGTCTACCGTGGTCTGTGGTGACGAGCAAGCTGAGTACCGAGGCGCGCGATGGTCGGAGTCAGCACGGCGTGGACCGGCCTCCCACCTTGCAGTGGATCAGCGTCATAAGTACAGCTCTCGAAGGAGCACAAGTTCTTATCTAAGGTTTATTGTATCTCGCGGATGGCAATATGCCCGATATCTGCCAATCGTTTAATCACGAAGTTGCCAAAGACCCGCGCGGATCGAGGAAATCTCAGACCGATCAGTGACCGATCAGCCAAAAGTGGAGGGCACTTGGCAAGCCTGCGGCCTAAAAAGGTAATCATAACAGCCGAGCCCTCTCCACTTGCAGTTGACGCGTCCTCTTGACTGATGCGTACGCATACAATGGGAAGTTAGCTGGCTTGGCGAAAGGCTTGTGGTGCGGGTATTTAACCGCACCATTGGCCGCGTAGTCTGTACCACAACCTTCCTGTTCTTTGAGCTCTATTCACCACAAACTTTCTACTCTTGCTCTGCACAAAGCCAACATGTTGAAATTCGACATATGTAAATTTGAGTCTTTTCTTGTGGATTTCTATCATTCTTATGATCAAAAGTGGACACTCGAAATTCACGAAAGGGGTAAAGGATGTTGAAAGGGGAACCGCAGAGGGCAAAATATTGAATTTTGACACATCCGGGCTGTCAAGAGTTGACGGCGCATACAACATGTCTTCACCCGCTAAAAAGATGCCCTATGGTATGTAAATTGGCTAACCTAACGCTCATTACTGAGTTCTACTACTCTGTAACTTAGTTCGTCTGGGCCAGTCCGGTCTAAAAGTATCCAAGATCATTCTTGGAATGATGAGTTACGGGAGCCCAAATTGGGACGCATGGGTCTTAGGCGAAGAGGAAGGGATGAAGCACATCAAAGCAGCGTACGCGATCTCGATATTTCACTGTTAGATGAAGTTGACATTGTTGGACATTAGTTACGACATGGGGATTCAAACTTTCGATACCGCCAACGTCTACTCGAACGGCCTTTCCGAGGTAATCTTGGGCAAGGCTATTAAGGAGTACAACTTTCCACGCGACGAAATCGTAGTCATGACCAAGGTTTGGATTATTATATTACCTGACCATGTACATGGCTCGCTTATTTGCGCAACATCTTAGGTATTCTTCACCGTTGGCCCTTCTGTAGATGTCGGCATGACGGGCGCTGCAAACTACCCAAACCAAAACGGCTTGAGTCGCAAGGTGAGAGATGAAGACAGTGTTGTAAAAAATGCTTCTTACGCTCAGAGACCCACCAGCACATCTTTGAATCGATCAAGCACTCTCTCGAGCGCTTGCAGCTCGACTACGTTGATGTTCTCCAATGCCACCGTTTCGACAATGACACACCCATCGCCGAGACTATGCAAGCCTTGCACGATGTTGTACAGGCCGGCTACGCCCGTTATATCGGAAT